>JAGXJF010002649.1:0-195910 GCA_019208055.1 Stipa capillata
ATCTCCAATTCAAAGATTGATGAGTACACCCAAGCCCTAGTGAAGATCTTGAACATATCTCTGTGTCCAATGGTGGAGGAACTGATGCCATATACAATCCAGTATGGAGCATTCTTGAGCTCATCGCAAAGAAAGAGAGTTTGATGCTGGACCAGATACATATCTCAGAGAATAATGAGTGCCAGAAGAAGAACAGAACTGACAGATGAGATAGCTCATATCTACATGCATATGATTCTCAAAGAACATCATATTCGCATCTTCCGTCTTCTCCTTGACACGAAGACATATCTCAGCAAATTCAGACCTCAGAAGGATGACCATGAGATGACGTTCCTTTCTACAACCTCCTCAACTCATCTCAGCCAGACTTTTCAGAGCCTCCAGAGCAAGCTACCAGAGTCTCAGTCAGGACCACCTCAGCCAGCAGCTGATCTCCACGTATCTCGGTTAGTCTACCTGAGCCTCAGGTGTCTCCCACAACCCAGACTGCACTCTAGAGACATCATACTCCTCCTGCTGATGCGACAAGCATACGTCTCTGTGAATCTGTCATCAGACAGTCTCCTCTTGGTGCAACGTCTAGACAATCCCGCAGCTATCGGATGCTTGTCATTAGAACGGGTTGTGTGCCAGTACAGATCTCTTGTATCACGAGGAAAAGAGACAAGATGAACTGCAACAAGAAATGGCTCAGCTGAAATCAGAACTCAAGAGTGAGATGGCAGATCTCAAGCCTCGGTCAACAGCAAATTGATCAGATCCTATCCCTCCTGCAACAAAGCCAGCTCCGGAGGATCTTTTCTTTCTTCTTCCTATCTCTTTTTAGTGCTTAGTGCAAAGGGGGAGAGAGTAGGGAGAGAATAGCTTAAATGGGAGAGTATTATATTCAGGGGGAGCAGTAATATGTAAAAGGGTAGACTAGACTGCATGTGTGTCAAGACATTCTATGTACTGCAAAATGATTTTATCAGTCTTGAACACCTCGTTTTTGTATTGTATTGACGCTATGATATTTGATATTTGTACTCAAGCATGCAATCTTTCTGTTATCTTATTTGCTGAGTTCTCCTCCACATACCTGCTATGCGCTTGTGCTATATACTCTCAGTTATGTTGTGAGAACAACCTGTATCTGTTGCATCAACTCTCCAATGTTTAAATCTGAACTGTACACTTGTATTCAAATGCAAAATCTCACTTGTGCACATCTAAGGGGAGTTGATGTCAAACAAGGTTAATGCAATACTCTTTTTTATCTAAGTGATGTTTTTAAAGGGATTGCCACTAAACCACCAAAAGGGGGAGATTGAAGTGCATCCACTCCCATGGAGCTTGGGAGGATGGCTATCTTGCCCCAGAGTTTGGTTTTGATGGTTATTGGCAATCCTCACCTGTGTCTAATACTTGCAATGAGTGTGAACAGGAATTAGATGGACAGGTGAAAGCTGAAGTGAGACAATGTTGATGATGAGCCCTAAAAAGAGCAAGGAACTGGGGAAGGTCAGAAGGACCAGCTGAGCTAGGCTCCTGAGGCACAGTTGCGAAGAAGCCGAGGCTGTGCTCGAGGGCAAGCGAGGTGATGGTTGCTTGATGGAGTTCAAGGGCCGTGAATGCAAGCTTGATAAGTCCTGGAGGAGCTAGGAAGCGGTGGATCAGGACCAAGGTTCGCTGTGCGTCTACAAGGGCAGGTCATCTCGGTGAAGAAGCTTGGAACCAGTGCCAAGGGTCTAAGCGAGCTGGTCAGGGACTGTGGCGAGGCCATTGCTCTCTGGTCAGTTGTAGGCTTGTAGTGAGCCGGCCAGAGTTGTGCTCAGGTGCTGCCTGAGGCAACCGAGTCCACCTGAGTTTGGCATCTGAGACTCAGGTGGGTAGCTCAGCGTGGCTAGTAGGTTACCAGAGGTGCATGTTAGCTGAGTCTCAGACAGGTTAGGTCTGGTGGCTCTTTATCTGACGTGGCATGAGGGTAACGGCTAGCTGCCAAGGACCCTATAAAATAGGGAACCTGGGAGGTTTTCAACCTCGAACCTTTACCTAACCTTTGCCTCTAACCCGAAAGCAACCCGTTGAGAAAGAAAGAGCTCTAGGTCTCCAAGTGAGTGTTGCCTGCGTGCATCCATCGAGAGAGAGAGCTTCTTAGTCTTCAGGTGTAAGCATTCGAGGTACTGGTTCCTCCAAGAGTGGGAGTGCTCTTGGAGTTGGTGAGCAAGCCAAGTCTTGTGTGGCTGCCACCAAGAGTCTGTGAAGGCGATTTGGGGTCTGCCTGTCTTGCAGCAGCAAGATCAAAAGGATTCCACACAAGAAAGGTACTCGAGGAAGAGCACGATTTGGTGCCGGCTGTGAGAACAGCTTCCTCAATGGAGACGTACTGCTTCGCAAGAAGTAGGAACTTCGGTAAAACAAATCATTGTGTGCTTTACTATCTGTCTTGTGATCTGCTCTTATTTATTCTGTTATCTATGCATGCTTAGATCACTAGAGCACCTTTATCTGTTGCACACTAACTGAGTTTCCTCACCTGAGACTCAGTTAGCTCTTGCTAAAACTAGTACCTTCCTGTTCACGTCATCTGATGCACTCACCTGACTCTCACACCTGAGACTCAGTTAGCTCTGAATATAACTTGTTCTACATCAGCTAAGTTTGCTATCTGAGTGTCTGGTGTTATCTGATATATCTTGCTGAGTCTCAGTTACCTGCATCAGTTGCATATATTTTCTCTAGGGTTGACCTATCTCCAGAAGAAAAACCCATTAGGCATTATAATATCTAGAGCCGACCTATTCACCACCCTCTAGTCGACTCCTGAGATCCCTTTCATAGGCTCGAGTGTGCGGGGACCCGTAGTCCAAGTCAGTCGGCAATACGGCTCGGCTCTGTAGACCATGAAGATCGGGGTGTATCCGGTTGACGGTTGGGGTAGTCCAGAGACCATGACCGTACGAAGGTAACTCAGCTGCCCACTGACCGTGAACTTCTTTAGGCGTTGAAGATCCGAGGTTTGATGCACTGCATAATAGACCATTGGAACGCTCAACCTGCCCATTCGTGCGTGGGTGTGCCACGGCCGCGAAGTTGAGGCTAATGTTCTAGTTGTCGCAGAATCGGAGGAAGGTGCCACCAGTGAAGTGCCATTATCCATGATGATGCTATTGGGGACGCCGAGAACGGTAGACGATGTCCAAGAGAACTCGACGCTCTCTCTTGCAGTATCGTGGCTATTGGCTTGCTTCAATCCATTGGTAAACTTGTCGGACGCGACGAAGAGGTGTGTAGCCGGGAGCCTTTTGAGGGGACAAACATGTCCCAGCGGCCCAAATGGAAAAGCCATGTGAGCGGGATGGTTTGAAGAGCTTGGCCGGCAAGTGTGTCTGCCGGTGAATACTGGCATCTCCCTCGCAAGTGTGCACGATTTGTGCTCAGCAGCACAGACGGCAGTCGGCAGTAAAAACCTTGTCGAAGGCGTTCCGACTAAATGACTTCGCAGCCGCATGATGCCATAGACTCCGAGTGAATCTCTGTAGTAGTTGCTTCCCTGTTCTGAGGTACGCATCGCTGAAGACTATTCGGATGATGCTCTTCTGTACAGGTCACGTGATCAGAGACATAGGCCGTAGCACGCCTTGCAAGGCGTCGAACCTCGGTTTGATCTGCAGGAGTGTATCCTAGAGAGTAGTCGAGAGGGCGCTGTCCAATCTGGATCGATGATCAGAACTTCGCTGAGGCAGTGTTGGTGCTATCAGGTTCGTCAGGCCGTGAGATTCTCGACTGGTCTCTCAGGGCACGTGTCCTTTGATGGACGCACATGCCACTTCTGGAGGAAACCTAGCGGAACGGCATCCCGACTGAAAACCCTAGCTTGGCGAGTGCGTTTTGCAGATTCATGTCTGGGCGGAGGACGTGCGTGCACTATCTGCAGAACAGGTCACTACTGACGGATCGCCAAACCCCTCTACTGACGACAGCCGTCACCCTGGACATTCCCCGCCCCGGGTACGGCGACGCAAGCCTTGCATCGGGTTGAAGTCTGGCATGTACACGATGTTTCTTAACTCGTTTCGCCTCTTCACACCTACAACGGTGGACAGCTACACCAATTCAAGATCAAGACTCCAAGCTTTATATTACACGAGTTTACGTTCTTCACAAATACAAAACAAGGGGATACAAATGAGGATCTAATCCGCCCTCCCGGTGGTATCGCTGCTCCCTGACATATAGTCGCCTTCACTATCCTCAGGGGCTGCCGGGGCATCTTCCTCCGCCTCAAATCCGGCCTCGCCAATGAACTTCTCCACCGACTCGGGCCAGTCGTCGACCCGCGTGTCCTCCGCTCCTGGGTGACTTGGCACGAACTCGCTGATATCCCGCTCTAGCAGATTAGCAGGAAGCTCCGGCGCTAAGTCCTTAGCCAGGGCCAAGGCATAAGAAATGGCCGCAGTGGCCATACCCTTCGCCTGCATGGCTGCATCCCCCTTGATGATGGCAACGAAGTCGCCCCAACACGCCTGATACTCGGCCATGACTCGCAGGGAGTCCTCCAGAGTAGACCTAGCGAGGTCAGGACGGCGATCGAACCTCAAGTCTGCCATGAGCTCTTGACTTACACGCCCCTATGGCGGCTTCAGTCTACTTCTTCAGCTATTCGCGGAGGAGCTCCACATCTTTATTCTTCTCCTGAGCTCTTGACTTACAAGCCTGTGAAGGTCAATTGCCGACTTGGCAGCCGCTGCAGCCGTCTCTGCTCGATGCGAGACCGACGCAAGTTGCTCCTTCAACTCTGCGTTGGCCACCTTCAGTGCTTCAAGCTCCTCGACCTGCCCTACTCGAGCCTCGGCTTCCTCCGCACGACTGTTGGTAGCCGACAACTGGGTTGCCAACTCAGCGTTAGCAGCTCACAGCCGTGAGGATTCCTTTTCGCTCCCACGAACCCAGTTGAGGAGTACTTCCTCCTTGGCAGTCGCTGCAGAAGTCGCGCGCTACCACAAGACACAAAACAGGACTAAGGGATTTGAAGAAGCTGTCACAACGAGAAAGAGTCAAAGGATGAGAAAGATGTCACTCACCTTCATCCATGTCAAAGCATAGTCAATGTATGTCTGATACTCGCTGCGAGGCAGCGGACGCTTCAACTCGCCATCATCCACCTCGGGGACGGCCTCCGGGCCGACGAGCTCCGGCTCCCTCACGCCCGCCGCAGGAGCCACCAAGTCCCGAGGAGCCCCCGCAAGAGGGTCGCCACCAGAAGAACCGGGTTCCATGTCCGGAATCACCATAAGGTCCCGACACTCGGAGGAGGAACGTGTTGTCGATGTCACGGGAACAGGCGCAAGGCTGAAATTCAAAGCTCGTAATCCAGACAAAAGCAAAACGAGAAAAGATCACTTTACGAAGAAGTTAACCATACCTCGAGCTGTGCAGGGCCACCTTCTTCGCTGGCCCTTGAGAAGTCGTCGAGCTAGAGGGTCGTTTGAGGGTATACCGCTATCAGAAGAACAAAGTCTGAAGTCAAGAACTTGAGAAAGGCAGCGAGAAACCCGACTTCGTGGAAAAGCAAAACTCACCGGGGCTGGTTGACTCCTTCCACTGGACGCCGCGGATGATTTCTTGCTCTTAGAAGTTGGGCCCTTCCGGGAACGAATCGCCCCAGGACCCGACGATTCCTTCGCGAAGACCACGGCGTCTGCCCACGGGCCGGTCCCCAGGAAGGAACGCTGAGCAAAACAAGATGACATCATTGAAGATTCGGGAGCACAAGCATAGAAATGCAAGGGAACAGTACCTACCGAGATGATCAGAACCCTGGTCTCCTCGGCCTCGAAGATGAGCGACTCGATCTCCGGATGAGCACGAGAATCCTAAGGCGAAGCCTTGGCACCGTCATCGCTTCTTTCAGCCTTGAAGAAATCATCAACTCGGCTCTGGACCGTCCCTGACAAAAGCATAAGGTCTCAAACGGACCAACAGCAGTTCGAGTTGTCAAAGAAAAAGGAGAAGAAGTCGGGGAGCTTACCCTCATCAGCCAGTAAGAGGCTGACTTCGTCCGCCCACCCGGGGAGATGTCGCGCCCCTAACAGCACGATGTGACGGGTGACGAAGTCGCCGACCACATACACGGCTGTCAAGCCTCCCTAGCATAACTCGGTGATGCGGTCCTTCACGGCCCGGATCCGTCGCGTCAGTCACGGCTGATCCCTCCACAAGTCCCGTGGGGCGGGACCTCGCATCGCATCATCGGATCGTGCATGGACCGGGTTCAGACCGCCCAGTTCGAAGCCCACTTCCCCACAAATCCTTCAAGAAGAAGGGGATGTAGCCTGCCTTCACGTCGTCACGAAGGAAAAGCGGCAGGCACTGTGAACTTGGCTAGACGTCGACGTCTTGAGAGTGTAGAAGTACCAGAATGACTCGACGTCCGGTTTTGTCCCCACGAAAGCCTCGCAAAGATGTGCAAAGACAGCAAGGAAGGAGATCGAGTTGGGCGGAAGGTTTACCAGCTCGATCTCAAAGAAGGAGAGGACGTCGCGCAAGAACTCGAACGTTGGGAGCCCGAGCCCGCACTTGAAGAAGTCCAGGAAGATGACTATGTCTTCCTCCAGGAAGAACGGCGGGTCCCGATCGGTGGGCGTCCTAAAGGCCACCGATCCGGGTAGCTCCCTCGCGCGCACCATGCGCGAGAGATCCTCCGGAGTAACATGAGAAGCGGGTAACCCCGCCATTCCCGGGCAAAAGCTCGATTCGCCTTCCACGGTGGCTGCCGGTGCCTTGCTGCGGGATGGGTCCCTAACCGCTGCAATTGATGATGAAGCCTCGCCCGCCGGTGCCGCAGTGATACTCTCTGTCGGCTCCTCCACCGCCGGTCTGGTCTCCGCTACCCTTACCTCGCCAGATGGAGTCTCCATTGAAAGAAAGTAACTTGTGGGGGTGCTTGGGATGAAAAACCTGGGGAGCTGGCTACGAGGTCATTCGCCACGCTAAGAGGAAGAAGAAAGGCGATGAGGAGACGAGGCATTGGGGAGAATTGGGCGCAAAAGCAAATGGAAGGATAGAAGAACGAGGAAGCATTATTTTATTGCCCATACCAAGGTGCCAAAAGCGCACTACACCTGGGGAATCGCAACCATTCACGCGCGTGAATAGGCTCAGAAAGTGGATCGTGACATCACCATCTGTGAATTCTGCCGGACAGGTTCATGCCATAATGACTGGCTGAGCTCCCCAAGTTCCGCAGCCCAAGCAGATCAAGATTAAAGGCTTCGAGTGCAACCAACTCGACTTTGCCCGATCGACGGGGCAGCGTCTTCCCAACTCGGGCTCGCCTTGTCCGACTTTACCTCGGCTTCATCACACATAATGATGGGGGGCTTGATGATGGGTAGTGCTACTACCATGTTCTCGTGAGAAGACCCGTGAGTTCTTTGGTGGGCCTCCAGGAAGAGGCCGTGGCCTGGAGGCCCAATTAGGAGGATGCGTAGGCCCCAAGTCGGGGTATCCTTATCAGGATCGGAGAGCAACTCTCGACATGCCTTTGGGGAGGTGTCCTACTCGTGTACTACGAGGACTCAGGATAGGGTTACCGCCTCAGCCCGCCTATATAAGGAGCACAAGACCCCTCTAGGAGGGACAAGTTGTTTTCAATCAGATAGCAGCCATAGTTGATTAGCTACCTTCGAGAGCCCCTAGCCTCGAGATCAATCTCGCCGGATCCCCAACCCGTCGTGTTCTCTTTGTAATCTTTTGTACTTTCCCCTACATATCAATCCAATCAAAGCAGGACATAGGGCTATTACCCATCTCGGGGGGCCTGAACCTGGGTAAATCGGCGTCTCAAGACCAAGTTGACTTGAGTCATCGCCCCGCTACCGTATAAATACGTGTTGTACGAGTACGCTCACCGATACCCCCTGTATACCATACATCGACAAAAACCACCCTCAACTTGTTTTGTTCGGCAGAACTATCCCATGTCATCATTTAGGTGGCAACACTATACCGTCCATAACCATGCTAGGTAGGATAGACGACTTGATGTATGTAGACCACTTTTGGACTATTTTTTTAATCTAATCTTAAATTTAATCATAACTACTTAAATTTAACAGAGCATCTATTTTTAAGTCAACAGGTGAATTGTTATTTCTAAGTTGATGACTTCGAACGTCGATGCTTTATCTAACAGTTAATCGAATAGTTACACAATTTTTAAAAATTATGTGTAACTTTAGGTTTAGAAAAATGCAACCGTACAGTTGCATATTTTTAAACCTAAAGTTGCACATATATTTTTGTTCAACTGTACCTCCGATAACTCGGTCAACAGAGAAAAAACAATTCTCAACCGCGAAATAGCAAATCCATAAATTGTACCTTGACAGTGTGCTCCAAGCCTGGCTTAAACGCAATGTCACCCTCTGCCACGAGCTCATCCACCTTCTTAAGGGCATACATTCGCCTGCCGAGGATCTGTAAAATATCGGTGGTGTGCTCAGTGACGAACTGACGACCTTGTTGTTGAATGCCACAATGCTGAGGCAATCATTGTCATGAAGCTGGCCGATGACGAACTTCATTACCCTCTTGAGTAGATCTAGCCTCGATGGTTTCTTCACAGGAGGTGCCGCTTCCCAGCCCACCCCACGTTGCGACTGTGTTAGTCCATTCAATGATTAGTTGTACCGCAAAAGATTTCTTACTTGTGCTGAAACATGTTCGTTTTTGCTGGTCAGAAGTGCTCACTGTATGTATAATCCATTATTTACGGTGCGTGTAGCATCGTCAGAACGGATATGTGCTCTCGGCCATTAGGATCTACCATTTGATGGTCCTCAACCTTCCTAAGTGGGTGAGATAAAAAATTGATAAAATTAGAAGAGGTTTTATGTGGAAGAGAGATGATGGGGAGCATGCCAACAGGGGCCACTCCCTTGTACGACGGAATATGGTGTGTAGGCCAAAAGAGTTGGGAGGACTTGGGGTCCTAGACTTGACTCTATTCGGTCGGGCATTGAGGCTTTGTTGGCCCTGGCTGCAATGGACCGCCCCCTCAAGACCTTGGGTGGGATCACCCCTCCCATGCTATGAAATTGATATGGACCTCTTTCATGCCGCTACTAGGATCACTCTGGGAAATGGGGCAAAGACTTCTTTCTGGTACAACAGATGGGTCAAGGGGATAGCACCATATGACCTAGCGACATATATCTACCTACGTGCTAAGAGAAAACGGCGAACTGTGCAGCGAGAGCTTCAAGATAGCAATTGGATCCAATCCCTTCGGCCGCTCACAACCACCACTCAGATTCATGAGTTCGTATGGCTTTGGACCAGTCTGCGAGACGTCCACCTTGTTCCTAACACACCGGACTCCATCTCGTGGCTTTGGATTGCAAATGGTGAGTACTCTGCAGAGTCAGCCTACAAGGCACAACTCAAATGTCCACCACCCCCTTTCAGTCCGACAAGGTCTGGCGCTCCAACACGGAGCCCAAGTGCAAACTCTTTGCTTGGTTGATCCTACACTCAAAAGCACTGATGGCCGATCGCCTCACCATTCGTGGTTGGCCACATGATGAGACTTGTAGGCTATGCGACATCGAATTCGAAACAAATGAGCACCTTGCCCGTCATTGCATCTTTACTCGGGGGTGTGGGGTGTCATCTCCCACTGGATGGGCATTGCCACCACTTCTGTGCATAGCGCCCTCTCGCTAAACGCTTGGTGGGAAAAAAAATTGATCATTAGTGATGCTTCCGAAAGAACAACCTTTAGCAACATCATCATATACATTATCTAGAATGTTTGGAAGGAACATAACCCGCGAGTCTTCCAAAACGTTACACGCCCAGTGTTGGAGGTAGCTTCCCTCGTAAGAAAAGACCTTGAGCAGCGGAGTCTAGCTTTCCAATCCGCAATGTAATATTTTTTTATTTTTTCTTTTTCATGTACATAACTCTATTTCTCCTTAATGAAATTCGGCAGAGTGCCTGCTTTTCCGCTCAACAAAAAGGACGGATATGCTCAAATCGTTTAACACAGTATGTTACCTTCTGATTAGGTACTTGTTATTCATGCCTATTTTTCTTCATGTGAACAGTCAAGGGCAATTGTGCATTTTTCGCTCCTGTCAGCTGCTGTTAGCTCATAGCAGTATTTTGGGCAACGGATCGCCGCCCTTGATGGTATTTTGGAAAGTTGAACGAACACAATGGTACGGAGACAAAGTTTTCTCTTGATTCAAGTTCCGAACGGAATTTCCGGAGATCACCGGCTGTGGGAAATCTTGGCGGGTGCTGATATTTCGTTCAAACCGACGATGCTTTCCTTGAACTTATCGGCAAATCATCGTTATTTGTAGGTTATAGCTGTCAGCATGGGATGTAGGTGATCACCTATTGCTGGCGTAACATAGGCTAGGCTGAAATAATCTTCAATATATCACGCTGCATAAAAATAATGGAACTTTGGGATCGATGCTTTTGTGTCATCCAACAAATGCTCAAACGGAGGGGGGTGGTTCCTTGAAATAAGAAATAGAAGTGAAACCTTGCTACTTATTCGCACATAAGAATTGAATGTACCTTTTTTTTCCTTTCTTTGCTCCCTCTAGCACATCTTTTGATCTTTTTTTCATTGGACCTTTTATTCGTTCAGGAGCTCTAAATGGCACTGTTGTCTTGGCAACATATTCAGTCATTTCGGAGGAACTTCCAGAGTCCTCATCTTCATCCAAGTTTAAATTGCTAAGTAATTCATGTGCTTCCAAAGCCAACTTATCAATACCAATACCAACATTGAGATATGTAAGAATCTCCTTCGAAGTTTTACACTTCAATGCAAGTGACATCATTTTTCTAGAAGTATGTGCAAACATGGAGTCTAGGCTATCATTGATATTCAGTTTGGATGTAAAATTTCTTGTTTTCCATCTGTTCAATATATACTGACTTGGCAGGGTGATGATATTGCAGCAGGTGAAAACCTTATGAGTGTGCTTGCATAATATACCTACAACGTCCAGAACAATTTCAAAAAGTAATTTCAAAGGCTATCATATAAAGGAAGTGAGGGAGCATGTATTACGTACCTACACAGCCATACAACTTGCATGAACAAGATATCTCCAAATTAGTTGGGTTCAAAGCCACTATGGCTTCATCATTCTTGTACTCGAAAGATGCCAACTTGTAAGTGCTAATTGTGCCATCGGTGCTCAGCGAAACACATGACAAACTGAATTGCTTCTTGAATTCCTCTTGGAACTCAGAATAGAGCGTCCTGGTATATGATTCCGCCGCGGTCTTCAACAAAGGTAGGTTAGGTAGGCAGAGTACTGGGTTGGTATGGCGTGATTTGTAGTCTTCGTACTTTTCTTTCCGGCGAAGACGAGCAATGCACTTATCATATGCTTGTATCAATTCAGAAAGGCATAGTCTTTTGCGAAAAGTTTTCTTAAACACGTTGTTCATTCCTTCACTCCTTTGTGTTGATGTCATGTCTGCACTAAAAGACTCCCGGCGATAAATAGTAGCCCACTTCTCACGCAACTTGTACAGATTGTTTAGCCAAGAATTTTCCTCAATCTGGTACTTAACCAATAGCTCATGCCATCTATTCTCAAAATGTGCCACTAATCTATCTTCATACACACATCTTTTGAATTCTTTAAGAAACTTAGGATGGTCGTTGATTACTTGACTTAGATGTTTAGCGGCATTTTGATACAAATGCCATAAACAAAGACGATGTCGTGTTTCCGGGAAAACCCTTCCAATAGCATTTATAATAGCAGCACATTGATCGGTAAATATTGTTTCAGGCTGCTTACCAGACATAGCTTGTAGGAACGTTCTAAAAACCCACTCAAAGGTATCAGCAGTTTCATTATATAGCAGTGCTGCACCAAAAAGAATAGTCTGTTTGTGATGATTAACACCAATAAACGGAGCGAATGGCATTTGAAACTTATTTGTTGAAAATGTGGTGTCAAAGGAAAGGGCATCTCCAAAGACAGAATAATCCATGATAGCTTGTCCATCAGTCCAAAAGATATTCATTATTGTACCATCATCATCATCTAATTGCATGGCGTAGAAAAATGAAGGGTCCTCAGCTTGCTTGTTCTTTAGATACTCTGTTAATGTTTGTGCATCTTTGGTTTCTGAATACTTTGAGTGCTCACTTCGTAAGTAATTGTTGCAATCCATTTGCAAGAACGGTACAACATCTTTACCATACCAAAGCTCACAGAAATCATATATTTCAGCTTGTTTAATTCCTGATGTCCTCATTTGCTTAATCATGTGGCGATCGGCATCTAAGAGTTGACGCTGCGATCTAAGCATGTGCCTCTTATTTGGACTTACAAGCTGATGATTGTGATCGAGCATGACTTTATGAACACTCCAAATACCCTCCCGAGTGATGCTGAATTGAACACGGGCCATGCAAGCAGTCCTCGAAGTAGCTTGTTCTTTCTTGGCTACATGTGTTGGATGAGTGGCCTTCACACCTGACTTGCTACAAACAAAATATCTGGAACTTAAAGACCCATCTACTCTACACTTAAGGTGGCACTTTCTAATGCTAAATCCTTTGGTTTGAGCATAAGAATTGTAAAACTGGTATGCCTCTTCCTCAGACTGAAAGCACATCCCAACTCTTGGAACATTATTTTCATCTTGCAAATCCTGATTGTTCCTTGGTGTGCTGCTCGTCCTCGGCAGAATTGTGTTCCTTGGCGATTGCTGGTAGGGTAATGAAATCAATGAAGATGGATGAGAAATAAGGAATTTCCCAGGAAGAAGGTTGTACTACTATACTGAACTCACCACGAGTGGAGGAGCTGTGGACAGAGGAGGTTCTGGTGGAGGGGGCGTATATGTTCCTCGATCTGGTGCCTCGTTGCCGTCGTCGGGCTGCGCCATCTTGCCGCGCCCTCGCGGCGAGATGGAAGAGACGGAGATGGTTTTCTGTTCAGGGAGATGAATCAGATTAGAATCTAAAACGACGAGGCGTGGGACGTGGGAAATGGGGAAGGCTGGAAGTCGGGAGTGCGGACGCTGCTTTGAGAGTCGTATCGCCAGGTGTAGCACGAGGGAGTGGGTCTCACGATCGGCTGAGTACGACCTGGTCGTATAGGATTTTTTTCCGTGGCACTACGTCGCATCCATTCCACTCCCCAAATCAGCAAGGAAGAAAGGAACTAACCTGTCCAGAAGGCCTCCTTGACCCCTAAAAGCTTGGTTGATACCCGACTTGAGTGACGGCTAGCACATGAAAGGGAAGGCAATGGATGCGGTGGTGGAGGGCGCCATGGCCTCCCTGATTGAGAAGCTTGGCAATTTGCTCAGTGGCGAGTACAAGCTGCTCAAAGAAGCCAAGGACGATATCATGTTCCTTAAAGCTGGCTCGAGAGCATGCACGTTTTTCTGAAGAAGATGTCAGATGCAAAGGAGGAGCCCGATGAGCAAACCAAATGCTGGGTGGATGAGGTGCGTGAGCTATCCTACGACATCGAGGACAACGTCGATGATTTCGTGCTCCATTTTAACCATGAGTCCAACAACAACCCACAGCATGGCTTTAGGGGATTCATTGGTAGGTGCGTGAATTTGTTGGGTCACTTCAGTTCAAAAAATTTGTTGAGTCACCAGCAGACCATAAAGGAGATTCAAGGCCTCAAGAGACACGTTGTGAAGGCGAGCGAGCGACGCGTGAGGTATAAGCTTGATGACGCTATCTCGAAGCCAAACAATACAACCGTAGATCTTCGCCTGCTGGCACTCTATGCAGAGACGGCGGGCCTTGTGGGTATCGATGAACCGAGGGACAGATTAATTCAGCTGATGCTGGACGAAGGGAGTGTTTCTGCACAGCAGCAGAAGGTGCTCTTAATTTTGGGATTTGGAGGCCTCGTAAGACTACACTTGCAAATCAGATTTATCGCCAGCTAGAGCTAGAGGCGCCGTTCGAGTGTCGAGCTTTTGTTTGTGTGTCCCAAAAACCGAACATAAGGAAGATTTTGAGAAATATACTCTCTCAAGTTGGCTATGTAGCCCCTAAGCAAACCAATATGGAAATATGGGATGAGGATAAATTGACCGGGACACCTCCAAGATTCCTTGCACACACGAGGTACGCCAGTTTGGAAATGACTTCACTCCAAAGTAATTTATCATGTCTAGTTTATTTTCTATTAAAGCTGTTTTTATTGAATATTTAGCTAGCTAGTATTCTGTTGGCCAAATTCCTGTAGGTTGGTGCCTCTTCTTTCGAGCTTGTATGCTTGTGGTTAACAAGCTTATACCCTCCCTTTTAGTAATGCTTTAGATCCTTTCGAATGGTCATTTTATTAATGCAACTAATTAAGCCATCAAGTTTCATGAAACCTGCTCTATAATATGCTATTAGTTGATCCTTGAAAACTTTTCTGTCACTACAGAAGCCAGAGGAACTAGATAAGCAATAACCAGAAGTCAGAAATCTGATAATTGGTTTTTGTCTATTCTCAAAGTAAAGTTTCTCAAATCAACACCTCAGTTCTTACAAGTGCCAACATAAATTTCAGTGTTAAAAACTTACATGGGCTCTTCAAAGCAGCGAGGTACGTGGGCCATCATTTGTTTTATTTTAGCCCCACATGGGCTCTTCTGGCGTCACCAAGCCTCAACTAACATGCATAGTATTATGCGGATTTAGCCCAAGTACATATGCACTTTTAAAGTTTGATGGATACAGATTCTGTTTAGCGTTTTGGCCTTTTGAAATTCAATTGCAGAAAGTGTGGGTGCTTTCATGTATATTTTTACCTTTGCCTAACGCTTATTATACTTCGAATGAAATTATTTGGCAGGTACTTTATTGTTATTGATGACATATGGGATGCAACCACATGGAATATTATTAGATGCGCTCTTCCAGAAAACATGAAAAGTAGCAGAGTAATAACAACTACACGAACTGAGACTGTGGCTACGGTGTGCTACTCCAATCACTGTGAATATGTTTATAAGATGAAGTCACTAAGCAACCAAGAGTCAAGAAAGTTATTTTTCCAGAGTATTTGGTTCGGAAGATGCTTGTCCTGAATATTTGGAAGAAGTTTCGGCTCAAATTTTGAAAAGATGTGGCGGCTTGCCACTCGCAATTATCACTATATCTAGCCTTTTGGCTAGTCAACGAAACGAACTGAAGGAGCAGTGGGAGCATGTACTGAATTCTCTGGGCTCCAACTTTGAAGGGCATCCCAACTTGGCAGGAATGAGGTAAATACTAAGCCTTAACTACAAAAATCTTCCTCATTATTTGAAGACATGCATGCTATATATGGGTATATATCCAGAGGATTACACAATCAAGAAGAATGATTTGGTTAGGCAATGGGTAGCCCAAGGTTTATAAGTAAAGCGCATGGGCGAGATGCGGAGGATGTTGCAGAGGGCTATTTTAATGAGCTTGTCAACAGGAGCATTATTCAACCAATAGATACAAATTCTAGCGACGGGGTGTTGTCTTGCAGAACACATGATATGATGCTTAATCTTATTATACACAAGTGCAGAGAAGAGAATTTTATATCACTGTAATAGACGACTTACAAGCCATGGTTGGATTGCATGACAAGGTCCGTCAACTCTCACTCAATTTGGATGGTGTAATAGGTGGCACAATCTTGGGAACCATCCGGTTCTCACGACTAAGAGCGCTAGCAAGATTTGGTACCTCAACATGTACACTTTCTTTGTTGGAGTTCAAGCATCTCCGAGTTTTAACTCTTGAATTTCCAATCGGACACCATGAGCAGGTGGTATTTGACCTCACTGAAATGTGTCATTTGTTCCAATTGAGGTATCTAAAAGTTGTAGCTTATGGTAAATTGTGCTACCAGGGAAAATTCGGGGACTACAACAATTGGAGACGTTGGAATTAGAAACTCCGACATACTCTGTTGAAATTCCATCAGATGTTGTTCATTTGCGCTGGTTACTGCATCTGATTGTTCCTATTGGGACAAGGTTGCCCGACGGGATTGGTAACATGACAGCCCTACGTACGCTGCGACACTTCGATTTAGGCTCAAATTCAACAGACAACGTCAGAGACCTTGGAGGTTTGACCAATTTGAGTGATCTTAGAATTGACTATACCCATTGTAACCGTGCGGCGCATGTGAATACCATAGGTATGGTTGCTTTGAAGTATGCCCTTGAAAAACTTTGCAGCCTCAAATCTGCTTCTCCCCTTCAGGAACTCCATATGTGGTGCAAGTTATCAAGGGTTCGCAGGTGGATTCGAGAGCTCCATAACCTCCACCACCTTGAAATTGAGGTCATAGAGGTGCTGGAGGATGATGTTGAAATCCTTGCACGGTTGCACTCCCTTATCCACCTGAGTTTGTGCATCCGAGGAACACCTAAACAGAGGGTCGTCATCTGCGGAACGTGATTCCCTGTTCTCAAGTATTTTAGCATCACCTGTATTAAGATATCATTCCTGACCTTCAAGGCAGGGGCAATGCCCAAGCTACAACGGCTCAAGATAAAATTAAACGCACATAGTTGGGAGCAGTATGATGCTGGACCTGTCAGCATCGAGCAACCGTCAGCCTCAACGAAGTCGCTATACGTATTGGGTGCTGCAAGGCCAAGAAATCCAATAGTAGAGCTGCACAGTCTGCTTTGAGAAACACCATTGACGTGCACCCACGTCGTCCTAGAGCTAACATCAAGTGTAAAGAAAACATGTGGTTTGGTTTTGAAGACTTCGGATGGGAGGAGGTCAAGAGGGCCTAGGATTTTAACTATAGCACTTGAAGGCCAAATGCTGGTAAGTACGATTCTACAGATGAGGCAGAAACAATTAACACTCATTGTTCGTCTCTCCGTTGATTGTCTAATCCCCGATACTTCGCCCTTATTCCCTGCATATTGTGTGTCTTAGGCCATGCTTAAATGTGAGACCTTTTTTCCAGATTCCACATGAATTGAACTGTTCCACATAAAATTCCATGTTAAATTCATGTATTTCAAACATATGCCATTGATCAAAGTTTGTTGGGTTGTTGTTTACAGGATTTCTGCGTCAAGCAGGACTGACCAAGTGATTATCCTGGAGTGGCATGCTAGCACTTCCTTCACGTGTATAACCGATGAACTCTTCATTAAGAAATGTGGACAGGCTCTGTATACGCAAGTATATGTACGTGCTTCGTCCTTGCACTTGCGAGACTCTGCTTCCACCTCTGCAACTGGAAGCTCTGTCGATTTGCCTTGTGAAGAACCTATAGTTTACCAGCTGTTGTATATGTTGTTCTTATATATCGTATCTGTTGAAAAGTGATCCGAATTCAGTTATCGTGTTGGACACGGCACCGAATCATGCTAGACGTAGCATCGTACGGTGTGGGGATTCGCGCTGGTACCGGCGTAACCGAGTACAACTCATTGTCTTGTTCTCTAAGGACTCGTTGTCTTGTCCTTTATGGACTCTTGTAATTATCCCTATATATATGCCCCGGTAGTCGCACCTAAAGACCGTCCTGTGGTCTCGTGCTTGTAATACTTTTTCATCATAGTGAGATTACGCCTTCGTGCGTCCGTGGTTTTTTTCCCGCAAGAGTTTTCCACATAAAAAAATCTTTGTCTCTTGTCTCTAGATCAATCTCTAATATCGTAACAAGTGGTATCAGAGCCTTGTCCGAGATTGGATCTTGAAGACACGAAGAGCAAGTTCACCGAGCTGTGATTTCCGTCGTCACGTTCGTCTCTCTGAAGTCGCCGGCCGCCACTCGGTTTTCCGTCCTCGATTTCTCGTCTGAAGTCGACTCCGAAGTGAAGTCAAAGAAGAGCAGCACATTATTTAGTCACATCGCTCGATCATGAAGCACCAGCAGATCGCGCACGTTCTGATCGAGAAGCGGAAGGCGGACAGCGGCACGATCTGATCGGCACACAGAATAGATCAGAAGCAATTTTCCCAACTGCCGGTGACTCCTCAGGTGAAGCATCAGAAGCATCAGATCACAAGTTACGAGGGGTGAAAATCAAAACCAAAGCAAAGCTGTCGGCAGAGCAAACCGTGAAAATCAATTTTTTGGTTCTTCGCTACGTGCACCCAAGAAAGGCTACCAGGAAAGTTCAATTTCCTGATCTTTGCTACATCCACCCACAGAAGCTACCAGGGAAGTTCATCTACTCAGAATTTCATTGCTCCGCATAAATTAATTCTACCAGAAAATTTTCTTTCGGCTTGTACTACTTTGTGTACACAAGATTCATCTACCAATGGCTTCTCTAAAATATGATATTCCGCTGTTAGATCGTGACACAAGGTTTTCACTATGGCAAGTCAAGATGCGGGCTGTTCTAGCACAGATGGACCTGGATGATGCTCTTTTAGGGATTGACAAGATGCCAGCAACATGGTCCGATGATGAGAAGAATCGGAAGGATCGTAAGGCATTATCTCAGATTCATCTTCATCTATCTAATAATATTCTACAGGAGGTTTTGAAGGAGAAGACCGCCGCCGCATTGTGGCTAAAGCTAGAGCAAATATGTATGACCAAAGACCTAACCAGCAAGATGTACCTCAAACAAAAGCTCTATTTACACAAGTTAGCGGAAGGCGGATCAGTATTAAACCATCTGACAGAATTCAAAGAAATTGTTGCTGACCTCGAATCCATGGAGGTAAAATATGATGATGAAGATTTGGGTCTTATTCTTTTATGCTCTCTGCCCAGTTCATACTCTACTTTTAGAGATACTATTTTATATAGCCGAGACACTCTCACTCTTAATGAAGTTTATGAAGCACTGTATGCTAAAGAGAAGATGAAACATATGGTTTCTGGTGAAAACTCAAACTCGCATGCAGAAGGCTTGGTTGTCCGAGACAGGGCAACATGAGAAGGGTTCAAGCGGCAATTCCAGGGGCAGAAGCTCTAGCAAGAATAATAGAGGCAGATCTAAGTCCAGGAACAAGAAGTCATGCAAATACTGTAAGAAAGGTGGTCATGTCATATCCGAATGCTGGAAGTTACAAAATAAGGAAAAGAGGAACGGCACATACAAACCAAAAGATAACAAAGAAGATAAAAATTCTGCAAATTGTGCTCGTGATAGTAATTATGATGTGCTTGTCGTTGTTGCTGGATGTGCTGAAATTAATGATGAATGGATTCTTGATACTGCTTGCACTTTTCATATGTGCACACATAGAGATTGGTTTACTACCTTTGAACCTATTGCTACTGCTGGTTCTGTTTTGGGTTTTGATGATTCACCACGCAAGATTGAAGGCATAGGCTCTATTCAGATCAAGATGTTTGATGGCACAATTAGAACTTTAACGGATGTTCGATACATTCCTAAGATGAAGAGAAATCTTATCTCTTTAAGTACCCTTGATGATAAGGGGTACAAGTATTCAGGTGGAGGTGGAGTCCTGAAGGTCACCAAAGATTCTCTTATTGTAATGAAGGGTGACATGAGGAAGGCTAATGGCCTTTATTATCTTCAAGGTACTACAATTTCAGGTAATGCCGTCCCTGTTATTTCAAATGATACTTCTGATTGTGATACTACTAATCTTTGACATATGCGTCTTGGTCATATGAGTGAAACTGGAATGATGGAGCTATGCAAAAGAGGTCTACTTGATGGTCAAAATATCGACAAGTTGAAATTCTGTGAATATTGTGTCTTTGGCAAGCAAACAAGGGTGAAGTTTGGCACGGGAACTCACTCTACAAAAGATATATTGGAGTATGTTCACTCAGATTTGTGGGGAGAATCCCGCGTTCCGTCACTTGGAAGTGCAGGTTACATGTTGACTATCATTGATGATTACTCAAGAAGAGTTTGGGCATATTTTCTGAAGCACAAATCAGATGTATTTAAGACATTCAAGGAGTGAAAGATTATGATTGAAAGATAGACTGGCAAGCATGTCAAGAAGCTGCGTACCGATAATGGCTTGGAGTTTTATTCTGGAGAGTTTGAAGCTTTGTGCAAATCAGAGGGAATTGTGAGACATTATACTGTCCCAGGTACTCCTCAACAAAATGGTGTGGCCGAACGCATGAATAGAACCATCATGGAGAAGGTACGCTGCATGTTATCTAGTTCTGGATTATCTAGAAGTTTTTGGGCTGAAGCCGCTTCCACTGCTTGTTACTTAATCAACCGGTCACCTAACCTGGCTATTGGAAAGAAGACTCCCATTGAGGTATGGTCTGGTTCTCCAGCAGATTACTCTGATTTGAGAATATTTGGTTGCCCTGCTTATGCTCATGTTAATAATGGTAAATTGGAGCCTAGAGCTATTAAGTGTATTTTCCTTGGTTTTAAGCTTGGTGTGAAAGGTTATAAATTGTGGAATCCTGAAACTAGAAAGGTGGTAATTAGCAGAAGTGTTACTTTTGATGAATCTGCTATGTTACATGATAAGCCATCTAATGATGTTCCTGTTGAGAAGCCACATAAAACAAGTGTGCAGGTAGAGCATGGTATTAATTCAGGTAATACACCAGACAAAGAGAATATTGTTCATGATGATGCACCTATTACTGAGGATCCACCTGAAGTTGTGCAGCCACTACAACATTCTGTTGTAATTCAGCCTAGAAGGTCTACAAGGGAACATAAGCGTCCCAACAGGTTTATTGAAGAATGCAATGTTGTTGCTTATGCTTTTAGTGTGGCAGAAGACATTGAAGGTACTGCTGAACCTACTCAGAGGCTATTTTATTGATTCAAATAAATGGATGACTGCCATGCATGATGAAATGGAATCTCTTGAGAAAAAGGTACTTGGGAGCTAGTAAAATTACCTATTGAGAAGAATCCTATTCGCTGCAAATGGATATTCAAGAAAAAAGAGGGCATTACACCAACAGAAGAGGTTAGATACAAAGCAAGACTAGTTGCTAAAGGTTATAGCCAGATTCCAGGTATTGATTTTACAGATATTTTTTCCCCTGTTGTGAAGCATAGTTCTATTCGTACTTTACTCAGCATTGTAGCTATGCGTGATTATGAACTTGAACAATTGGATGTGAAAACTGCATTCTTACATGGGGAGTTAGAAGAAGACATTTATATGGAGCAGCCAGAAGGTTTTGTCGTTTCAAGGAAGGAGAATTATGCTTGTAAGTTAAAGAAATCCCTTTATGGTTTAAAGCAATCACCAAGACAGTGGTACAAGAGGTTTGACTCATTTATGATCTCTCAAGGTTTTAGAAGATCAAATTATGATAGTTGTGTTTATTTAAAGACTGTTAATGGTTCTGCTATCTACTTGCTCCTATATGTTGATGATATGTTGATTGCTGCAAAAGACAAGGCAGAGATTGTAAAATTAAAGGCACAGTTGAGCAGTGAATTTGAGATGAAGGATCTTGGTGCAGCAAAGAAAATTCTTGGTATGGAGATTACCAGAGATAGACATTCTAAAAAATTATACCTAAGCCAAAAAGGGTATATTGATAAGGTACTTCGTCGTTTTAATATGCACAATGCAAAACCAGTGAGTACTCCTTTAGCTGCACATTTCAGACTTTCTTCAGATTCATGTCCACAGTTAGATAATGATATTGAGTACATGTCTAGAGTTCCATATGCCAGTGCAGTTGGTTCACTTATGTATGCCATGATATGTTCTCGCCCCGATTTATCTCATGCATTGAGCGTTGTTAGTAGATACATGGCTAATCCTGGCAAAGAGCATTGGAAAGCAGTTCAATGGATTTTCAGATACTTGAGGGGCACTTCTAATGCTTGTTTACAGTTTGGAAAATCTAGAGATGGACTTATTGGTTATGTGGATTCAGATTTTGCTGGTGATTTAGATAAAAGAAGATCCCTTACTGGTTATGTTTTCACTATTGGAGGATGTGCTGTTAGCTAGAAAACAAGTCTTCAAACTACTGTTGCCTTGTCCACTATAGAAGCCGAATATATGGCTATTTCAGAAGCTTGCAAAGAAGCCATTTGGCTAAGAGGTTTGTTTACTGAGCTTTGTGGAAGTACGTCTTGCACTACAATATTTTGTGACAGTCAGAGTGCTATTTATCTCACAAAGGATCAGATGTTCCATGAGAGAACAAAGCACATTGATGTGAGATATCAATTTATTCGAGGTGTCATCGCTCAAGGTGATATTAAGGTCAGCAAGATAAGTACACATGATAATCCAGCTGATATGATGACAAAGCCAGTTCCTGCCACTAAGTTTGAGCTTTGCTCAGATTTAGTTGGTATTACTCACTAGTCCTATGTGATTTTGACGCACAAGGTGTTTATGCTTATTTTATTGGAGAAGTTCATTACTTTCTTTAACTACTGGAGGGAATTCGGCTCAAGGTGGAGATTGTTGAAAAGTGATCCGAATTCAGTTACCGTGTTGGACACGGCACCGAATCATGCTAGACGTAGCATCGTACGGTGTGGGGATTCGCGCTGGTACCGGCGTAACCGAGTACAACTCATTGTCTTGTTCTCCAAGGACTCGTTGTCTTGTCCTTTATGGACTCTTGTAATTACCCCTATATATATGCCCCGGTAGTCGCACCTAAAGACCGTCCTGTGGTCTCGTGCTTGTAATACTTTTTCATCATAGTGAGATTACGCCTTCGTGCGTCCGTGGTTTTTTCCCGCAAGGGTTTTCCATGTAAAAAAATCTTTGTCTCTTGTCTCTAGATCAATCTCTAATATCGTAACAGTATCACCTGTGAATTTTATCCAGCTTGCAAAACGAGTTTGAATCGTGTGGTTGTAAATTTGAACGATGCATCGATTGCTTTCCTTCATTTCAAAACTAGTAAAACGTTCAGCTTTTATCTCTGTTGTTCTTAAGCCATCTCTTTCTTTCCCTTCTTTATTTTGAAACAATGGAGGAACTGAACTCTCTAAATATTTGATCCAGGAGAGTTGTATTCATGAGAAAGTTATCCATTTACTGACCATGTTCAGTTTCTATCATCAAATGTCAGATTTGATATGTAGCCTTGCAACAACTTAACGACCTGGAATTTGTTCATCTTGTTGGTGTGAAATATGACTGCAAGGAGGAGGATGTGAACTGCAGCACTTGAAGACCAAGTGCTGGTACCTATATATAAATGAGATAAACTGAATGTTCCAACATTGATTTAGACATGAGGCATCAACAAGTTATTCAGAACTTGAGATGAGACCACAGCCTCCCATTGGTGCTAGACGTACCTCACCTCTACTGCTCGCTCCTACACTCACGAGATCCAGTCAGATCTACCCGCGAATGCCGACCGCTTCCTCTTCCCACGTTGGACAGGGTGTGTGGCCGGCGGCGAGGTTATGTCCGCATACACGGGCGGCTATGTATTTTGTCATGTATTCCGGCATCAGGTCAGAGTGTACCGTATGCTCAGAAATGCATTAATAGGTGGATGAGATCATACCATGTTGGTTATGGACATTCATGCATCGACCAGCAAACCGTTTAATTTAGCACAAATATTTTTTCTTGAGAAAATATGTTTAGATAGAAATAAAAACATTTTCTTAAGAAATGTTCATGTAATTCATGAGAATTGTTCCTATAGGTCACAAAAAATGTTTCCTCTAGTATACCCCTCTTTCCCGTCATGGGCTAGCCCATCAAGCCGGTTTTCTTTTTCCTTTTTTTCTTTTTTCTTTGTTTTACGTTTCTTTTTCTTTTTTTATTTCTTTCCTTTTTCGGCTTTCTCATTCTTCTTTATGTCTTACCTTGCTTTTATTTCGTTTTCCTTTCTTTTTATTTTATTTTTATTTTATTTTTTTTACTTTTTATGTGTATCACCAATAGATATTTGATTGATACAACTTCGAAAAGTGTTCAGCCGATAGTTTTTTCACTAGTACATATAATTTTTTTCTAAGAGTAATATTTTTTGTTTCGACACGAAAAGAAAAACTTAACACAAGTAAGTTTGTCGTGTTTATCTATGAAATATGGAACATCATGTGCTAGATGAATATTTTTTTCTAAAATACATGAAAATTTTTTATAGATGGAGGAACATATTTCAAATTATTCTTTTACCAAACTTATTTATCTATTGAAACAATTCTCATGTGTTGCGGGAGTATTTTATTGATATACGTGAACATTTTACATAGATGGTGGAGCATATTTAAAAAAAAATATTTGTATTCAAAATATTTTCCAAATTAAATTTTATAAAAATTTGACATATATTTTTTACTATTCATGATTTATAATTATATTTTCATATTTTTATAAAATAAAAAAATTAAAATAGAGTAGATTACTGGACCGATCTATTTAATTACTGTGTGGAGGACGGTTCGCTGGAGCTAGTTGCACCCAGAAAAACCACGCTAGGCCTCCTACTCTCCTCCTTCCCAACGCCCACATAGGCCATGTAGATATAAGCCCACTAGCCCATTTAACTTAACCAGTCGCTGACGAGCCGGAAGGAAAAGAAGGAGATGGCGGAGGGGAACGGGGTGGTGGCGGCGGCGGCGGCGACCATGGTAAACCTTGCAGAACACTGAGGAGCATCGCTCTGACGGATTTGCTATTGTAGCACTACTTACTTGCACAACACTAGATTTTTTGACAGGTTGTAGCTTGTATTAGTCCTCCATTCAGTGATTAGTTTCACTGCAAAAGATTTCTTGTTGTAAACATCTTCATTTTTGCTAGTCAGAGGTTCTCACTGTATAGTCCGTCATTTACAGAGTGTGTAGCTTTCAAAGCTCAGAACTTGCTTGTCTTGAAACCTCATTTCTTTTCCATGGTCAGAATGGATATATTCAATCATTTAACACCTTCTGTTGTTTACAAAGTTCTCTTGAAATCTCGGTGGGTGCCGATATTTTCTTCAAACCGAGAACGCTTTCCCTGGTCTTGTGGGTATCGATGGGCCGAGGGACGAATTAATTCGGCTGATGGTGGAGGAAGAGGGTATTTCTGCACAGCAGCTGAAGGTGCTCTCTATGGTGGGATTTGGAGGCCTTGGTAAGACAACACTTGCAAATGAAATTTAACGCAAGCTAGAGGGGCAGTTCCAGCGTCGAGCATTTGTTTCTGTATCCCAAAAACCAAACATAAGAGAAGATCTTAAGAAGTATACTCTCTCAAGTTGGCTATGTAGCCCCAGAGAAAAACATCATGGAAATATGGGATTAGGATGAATTGATCAGTACGCTCGAAGAATTTCTTACGGATGAGAGGTACCCCAGTTTGGAAATGACTTCACAGTAATTTATCATGTTCAGTTTATTTTCTATCGAACCTGTTCTTCTTTTAGCTTGTGTGTGGTGTTTACATCATACCTTTTAACGATGTTTTAGATCCTCTGGAATGAGCGTTTATGAATGCAACTAATTAAGTCATAAATTCCACGGAGTCTGCTCTACAGTCGTGCAATTTATTCCATCCTTGAAAACTTTGCTTTCACTTAGGCCTGTTTGGAAGCTGTGTGGATTTCCGGACGAATTTCTTTCCAAAAAAAAGTTTATGTTCGGAATAGAGCCTTAGTCTAGTTCCAGCTTTTTACTGCCTATTTCGGTCCCTGGGCTGAACTTATTGGCACTGTTAGTCTTTAGTGGTTCCTGCGAACTTGTTCTCACAAACGCCTACATAAGATCTCACAAATGCATTCATGATCCACGCTTGTTCTCACAAACGCCTACATAAGATCCCATGTTAACAACTATTACTTCATTAGTTGACAAACCAGCGAGCGAATACATGCTTAGTCTTATACGGATTTAGCCCAAGTAAATATGCAGTTCTAAAGTTTTACTGATAGAGGCTTCTTTTGTTTTGGCGTTTTGCCTTTTTGAAATTCACTTGCAGTGAGTGAGGATGCATTTATATATGTCTTACTTTTGCCTGATGCTTATTATACTTCATATGAAATTATTTGGCAGGTACTTTATTGTAATTGATGAAATATGGGATGAAACTGGATGGAATATTATTAAGGAAAAAGTATATTTTTCACCTCTCAACTATTGGCTGAGTGCACATTACATCCCGTAGCTTTAAAACCAGACAACTCTAACCCTCAACTCTCAAAATCGGATAAAATACCCCCCTCACACTGTCCCTAAACGGTTTTGACTAGTCAAAAGTGGTTTTAGGTGACATGGCACTGACGCGGCTATCACATTATCTCCACGTCATCCAAAAGGTTAGAAAATTAAAAAAATAGAAAATATCATGAGACTCTGGAGAGAAAAAGTCATTTTTTGATTTCTAAATCTGAAAAAAAATTCTCGAAAGTTTCAAAATTAAAAACCCAAATAATTTGTTGATTCTGAAAATTTTGAGAAAAATTGGAATTTTTGAAAACAGGGAGTTGAGAGAAAATCAAAATTTTCAGAATAACTTTAATTTCAAAATAAAATTAAAATAATTTATTTATTTTTCTCCTGACTTTCTAACTTTTGCATGACGTGGAGGTGATGTGGCAGCCACCTCAGCGCCAAGTCACATGAAACCACTTTTGACTGGTCAAAACCGCTTAGGGACAGTGTGAGGGAGGTATTTTATCCGGTTTTGAGAGTTGAGGGTTAGAGTTGTCTGGTTTTGAAGCTAAGGGATGTAATGTGCACTCAGCCAATAGTTGAGGGGTGAAAAATATACTTTTTCCTATTATTAAATGCGCTCTTACACAAAACAAGAACAGTAGCAGAGTAATAACGACTACATGAATTGATACTGTGGCTAGAGCGTGCTGCTCCAATCACTGTGACTATGTTTATAAGATGAAGTCACTAAGCAACCAAGACTCAGAAAGGTTATTTTTCAAAAGAATATTTGGTTTAGAGGATGCTTGTCCTCTGTATTTGGAAGAAGTTTTGGCTAAAATTTTAAAAAGGTGCGGTCATATGCTACTCGCAATTATCACTATATGGCTAGCCAACGAAACAAACTGAAGAATCAATGGGAGCACATACCGAATTCTCTGAGCTCCAACTTTGAAGTGAATCTCACCTTAGAAGGAATGAGACAAATACTAAGCCTTAGCTACATACATCTTCCTCATTATTTGAAAACGTGCGTGCTATATTTGGGCATATATCCAAAGGATTACAAAATCCATAAGAATGATTTGCTCAGGCAATGGGTAGCCCAAGGGTTTATAAGCAAAGCGCTTGGGTGAGATCCAGAGGATGTGGCAGAGAGCTATGTTGGGTTTAGTCCCACATCGGTTGTGAACAGAGGCTGAACATAACTTATAAGGGTGAGGGTAGCCCCTCCTATCAGGCTAGTCTTTTAGGGGGAGAGGGTCTAAGACCTCTTATAAGCCCATGTTGCTCTGTGGTAGGGCCTGGGACGTAATGGGAGCTAGAACGCTGGTGGTTAGTGGGCCCAAGATTGCGTAACAAGTGGTATCAGAACTCAGGTGCCCGGATGCAAATCTCGGAGACCTCACGGTTGCCGGTCATGGTTGGCGAGCTGGAACGCTGGTGTTAGCGGGCTCGGGTATGACCGATGTGTGAGGGGGAGATTTGTTGGGTTTAGTCCCACATGGTTGTGGACAGATGCTAAACACAACTTATAAGGGTGAGGGTTCCTATTAGGCTAGTCTTTTAGGGGGAGAGGGTCTAAGACCTCTTATAAGCCTGTGTTGTTCTGTGGTTGGGCCTGGGACGCAATGGGGGCTGGAACGCTGGTGGTTAGCGGGCCCAAGATTGCGTAACAAGCTATTTTAATGAGCTTGTGAGCAGGAGCATTATTCAACCAGTAGATACAGACTATAATTACGATGTCTTGCGGAGTGCATGATATGATGCTTGACCTTATTATACACATGTGCATAGAAGAGAATTTTATCATTGCAATAGAGGACTTACAAGCCATGACAGGACTGCATGACAAGGTCCGTCGATGCTCACTCCACTTGGATGCTGTAGTAGATGGCACAATACGGGGAACCATCAGTCTCTCACAAGTACAAGCGCTCGTGAGATTTGGTGCCTCCACATATGCACCTCCTTTGTTGGTGTTCGGGAAGTCCATCTTGAAGCCCCGGCCGAGGTACCCCCGAACATTTCACCCAATGACACTAACTCTAGATTGGATTTTTTTTTGCAAGTGTGCAGGAATACGGGCTGTCCAGTAGGACTTGGCGAGGCGTCTGGGCGAGATACAGGCGAAGCACTTAGATGAGATGCCTGCCATCGGAAATCGACATGCCTCACGGGAAGAGGTGCTAAGGTCCCGAAGCGGATGACATCTAAGTCCAAGCGAAGACCAAGAGTGTGGCGAGGAAGGCACCAAACTGGGCGGCGGTCCGTACCGGTGAGGCGCATCGGGCATATACCAGCACATATAGTAGGTAGAGGCAAAAAGGAGAGTATGAGCTGGCCCCAGACCTTGTAGTGTAAAGTAGAGTATAATCGTAACTATTTAGGGGCAGACATGTACATTCACTTGTAAGTCGTGCCTGCCTATAAAGAGGCAGGACAGTGTTCTTGAGAAAGCAGACCAATCAGGAATTCTTCCAAAGATCGTCCGTTATTTTTCCACTACATTTCTTACATTAATCTTTGGCTGGAATTCGACTCCAGCGATAGCATATCGCCGAGGCTGCCTTTCAGGTGCCGACTCCTTAGCACCTTGACCTCTCGGACCGGGGTGCCCTAAGTTTACTGTTCGAGGGCGACTTCGTGAAAGAGCATCTAGACCCCTAAATGGTTTTGATGGTTAATGGCAACCCAAATTTGAATCTAATGTTTACAATGAGTGTAAGTAGGATGAATAGGTTCCAGGAAGAGGATTCATCTATGAAAGGGTGACCACCCAAAAGTACAAAGATGGTTTCCTAGGACAAGGAGATAACTGCGCTAGGCAGCTGTGCCACAGTTGTGAAGAAGCCGGTGCTGTGCAAGGAGTTACAAGCAAGGTGAAGGTTGCTTGATGCGTCAAGAGCCGTGACTACAGTTGGTGGAAGCTGAAGTCTAAGTTTGCTAATTTTCTTGAGTCCTTAGAAAACACATGTACTATCAAGAGAGAAGATGTAGCAATGATCTTTGGAGGTTCTTTTGCTCAATGCTCAGAGTGTTGGACAGTGGCATTGATGCCTTGAGGTCAGTTGCCCTGTAATAACAGTTTTGCACAATATGCGAAACTAGGTTGTGCTAGCACACTGCTGTGCTAGCTTCCTAAAACCCTAGAGCCAAAGTTACCTATGTGACACAACTGTGTCACAGGTGAACAACCGCTCTATGACTTAGGTACATCTCTGTGTCAGGGGAGAGCTTAAAAATGCTAAGGGAACTGCACTGTAATAGTTTGTCTGTCTAGTCAGAAAACTGTTGGAGGTTCTCTCCTGAGCAGACATCAGAGTTAGTTGTGTGCACTGAGGTACGCCAAGATTGGGCTGAGTAGTGAGGCTACGTCAATTAGGGTTTCACCTATGTTAGCCTCCGGTGATACAGGTGTCGGTCTGCCTGAGCCTTGTTACCGTTGTGCGTTGTGATTAGCTGTGTCACTGGTGCCTGTCACTGGTGACTCATTTAATCCTACGTGGCATGAGTGTAACGGTCAGGTGCTTGTGGACCCTATAAATAGGGGACCAAGGGAGGTCTTCGATCTCAACCTTGCTCAACCTTTGCGAATCAATTTTCAACCATTGCAAGCCTCTCATCTCCTGAACAGAAGTTAAACTTTCCAAGAGTTAGTTCAAGAGAGAGTTAGAGCTTTGAGCAAAAAGCATTGTTTACTCTAAGAGTTGTTGTTACTGATTCTATTATTCTTGGAGTGTCTACTCCTAGACTGATGTAGGAGTTGCTGATGATCTCCCAAGCTTGTGTGGGTTGGCCCAATAGTTTGTGAAGGTGATCTGAAGTCGACCTGTTGCAAGGCGAAAAGACTTCCACAAGCAAAAAGGAAGAGACCTGAAAACTCAGTTACTCGGAGAATAAGCACGATTCAGTGCTGGCTATCTCTTCGGAGTAGTCTCTCCAACGGAGACATACCTCTCTGAAAAGAGTGGGAACTTCGGTGAAAAATCTCTTGTCTCTCTTAGTATTTTACATTCTGCACTTACTTGCTCATCTTCTGCACTTACTTGCTCATCTTCTTGCATGCCTTTGTGATTCACTGATATATATAATGTAGCTGTGATCTTTACTCTTTGCATGTATTAATCTAGCTTTGTCACAGTTGTTTTACTGCTTATCTCATATCTGTGCCAGATACCTGTTACACATCTATCTGTCATATACATTTGCTTAGGGTTGTTAGCTCACCTGTGTTAGGCACCTGTGTGACAGCTATGTGTTAATTTACATATTAAATACTGACTAAGTAGTTGACCTGTCATACAGCTAGCTAAACCTTACAATCTGTTAAGTCTTAAACTTGATAAATTGAAGTAATTATCTAAATTGGTTAGCCTCCTATTCAGCCCCCCCTCTAGTCGGCACCTACGATCCTTTCACTTCGTCGATAGTTGGAGTTCAAGCATCTCCAAGTCTTAAATCTTGACTATTTAGGCGGAAATCAAGAATCGGAATAGTTGACCTCAGTGGAATGTGTCATTTGTTCTAACTGAGGTATCTCAAAATTGAAGCTCGTTGTGAAATAGTGCTACCAAGTAAAATTCGAGAACTACAACAGCTGGGAGACACTGGAAGTAGATACTTGTGGGCACAAGGTTGAAGTTCCATCAGATGTTGTTCATTTGCGCCATTTGTTGCACTTGATCCTTCCTGTCGGGACAATTTTGCCTGACGGAATTGGTAACATGAAATCCCTAAGTACGCTGGGATGCTTCGATTTTGGCATGAACTCAATCATCAGAGACCTTGGTGATCTGACCAATTTGAGGGACATTAGAATATGCTGTACAGGTGAGTCACAGTTGGATGGCATGGAAGCAAGACGTACGGATGTTTTGCGCTCTTCAATTGAAAAACTCTGCAACCTCAAATACCTGAGTATGACTCCTTATCGTTCCAGTGACTACTTGCATTGAGTTCAATATCCACTTCCCCACACCATCTCCAGAGGCTTCATTTATTGTATTGCTGGTTTTCGCGGGTTCCCAAGTGGATCGGAGGGCTTCATAGCCTCTACAACCTGAATCTTAATATTCAGGAGGCGTTGCAGGATGATGTTGGAATTCTTGCGCAGTTGCCCTCCCTCATCTATCTCTATCTACACATCGAAGGCATTCCTAAAGAGAAGGTGGTCATCTCTAGAACGGGATTCCGTGTTCTCAAATATCTGATGGTCGGCTGTAGCAGGCCATCAGTTCTGACCTTCGAGGCAGGGGCGATGTCCAAGCTCCAATGGCTCAAGATATATTTCAATGCACGTCTTTGGTACAAGTACGGTGCTGCACCTGCCGGCATCGAGCACCTGTCAGGCCTCAAGGTAATCTATGTACGCATTGCGTGCTCCGACGCCAAGGAATCCGATAAAAGAGCTGCAGAGTCCGCGTTGTGGAACGCCATTGATGTGCACCTAGGTATTCCTGCAGCTGAAATAGAGTGCTCGGGCCTATGGTACGGTTTCGATGAGGTGCAAGATTTCGGGGATGGGGAGGAGCTGGAGGAGAATGTAAATAACAGCACTTGAAGTACACGCGTATCCCTTCATCCTAGCCCCCAAAAAAGAGTTCCAACAGATGTACACACCTCTATTTCTTTGTTAGTTTTGTACTTTTTTGGTTGTTGCATGTGGAAGCTGTGGTATCTGAATGGGGTGTTTTCAACAGGATTCCGTGACAAGGGCGGTCCACTTCTTGCGTTGCATACCGACGCCTGCTAGCTTCACTTCGGCACCAAGCGAACACGGAATCGGCAAGCTTCGCATATTTGATCCCCAGTCAATCCATCCTCCACATCCTTGGTCATGGGCTTCATCAGATGTTCACTTTAGAGTTCAGAGCTTTGGATGCGCTTGTTCTTCAAAGCTTGGGGCAAGAGTATATATGGATTATTGAGCTCGGTATCTTCGGTTCTACTTTGTTTTTCCATCTCGTGATGAGCTTATGCTATATGAAGTGAATTGGACAGAATGACAGCTTTTGCGCTGAGCCATGACACTTCTTTATTTTCCTACTAGACTTGTTGTGTCATCCATAACAGTTTCGTGTCAAGCAACCGTGTATCTTCACCACTAGTACTTCTATGGAGTACATACTTCTATATTTCACAGCGTTATGTGCCATACTATGATGATTGACATTCTCTGAGCCTAGAAATAACTGAGGACACTTCCGTATCATCTACCTTTGCCTTATTACTGTGCTGTAGTCTCTCATTAGTATTAATTTCTTGGATGCTCTGAGAAAGCCATCTCTAATCATGTTCAATTTTCAGTTATCAGTTTTCACTCAAGGAATTCAGCCTGGAAGCACTATATATACAGGGGGTGCTCATTTCTGGTAACGAATGTGTTCCCTTTTCAGTTGGAGAGGCTACAAACGAAACTTCAATCAGATCGCCCTGTTCGGAAGTGTTAGGCTGTAAATTAACTCAGTAAGGAAAGAAATTCAAAGGAAACGAACGAAGTAATGAAATGATTTTGGGAAGAAGAAACGAGATGAGTTTGAGGTTTTTTTGCAAAAAATAGGTCTTGGAATTTGGGCAGCACATGGGCCATCATGGCCCACGGATAGATCAGAATCAACGATTCGGCCCAATCCAAGGCGGCCCTGCGGCTTTTTTTTTGTTGAGACAACGGATACTTCCATTATATAGATGAAGCAGATAATCGCTGCTCAGCGGGTCACATACAAACTGAGGAAAACCTTCTACCCAGACAACTGGATCAAAGGATTCCAAAGCAGTGCTGAACTTAGCAACTTCGTGTGCAACTGTGTTACAATTTCTACTGCAATACATCACCTCTGTTACATCAAATTGAAGTATTAACAACTCGGTCGCTTCATTAATTATAGACAGGTTTACTCCTTTATCTGAAGCCTTGTGCTTCAGCACTTGGCACAGGTTCAAAACATCAGTCTCGAGTATAATTCTGCCCATACCAAACTGGTCGGCCGCCTTCAAAGCTGCTACAACTGCCATAACTTCTGCTTGCATAGAATCTTGAAGACTCTGAAGTCTCCCTGCTGCTGCCAGAATAGCTTGCCCATTATGATCCCTCACAATAGCTCCCCAGCCTCCTGATTTTGTGTTAGCACAGAAGGAGCCATCAGTCCAATGGTCCAACCTGATCCTGTATTGATGTGATGTAAAACTGCATGGAGCATCGATTGAGCGCGTTTGAACCAACCTTGTGCAGCGAACTGGGCTGCAGGGAGCAGGCTCTCTCAACGAACTACAGCCCATGACTATGCTTCAGCGTTCCAGAGCTTCTTTCTTTTCGGACGAGTTTCACAGTTGCTTCATGGGTATCTTATTTTTTTGCGCACACGTAAGCGTACAAAGCCTACTATAAATCCACGATCTCGCAAAGTTTCTACCAGGGATTCCACGGTATATATATCAGGTTTATAAGGTATGTCAACCTCTTTTTTGAGCTAGAACACCCGAGTAAATTCAAAATTGCTCGTAAGAGGTTTCAGTGACATGATTATAGTAAGTTTATGCCTTTTGAAATAGTAGCATCGACATGTCGCTCTTTTCCACAATAGATAGCTAGGCGGTAAAACTTCAATCATGCCATGCCCTACTGAATGGCAAACTGTAATTGTGGCTAGCGGGATGCCAAATAAGAATTCTCAAAAGACGGAGGGCTGTAGTGCAAAGAGTACAGATTGTTGTCAGCTTCTCCTGGTACGTAATAGCCTTCCGTACGTGCAAGTCTCAGCTACCAGGGTATTAGATGGATTGCCTGCTAACCTGCTTAATTACTTTCTCCATGCTTTTGTGCTGCTGCAACTCCGTCTTCCTCCAAGCTCCTAAGTCCAATGGCAGCACAGCTGCTCCAGGCTTATGAATCCATCTCTTCACACTTCGAACCAGCCATTGTCGAGTCCCTGACGATCTTCGAACAGCTTCAGATAAAGCAGGTCGTGTAGGTTTTTCTTGAGGACCAGCTGAATGTGCTGATTGGAACTCACTGGGATGAATTGCATCAGTTTACATTAGGTGTGGATCAGGACACTGTTCGATGGCATCTTGATAAGAAAAGGTTTATTCTCCGCTCATTCCTTGTATAGAGCTATGTATGATTCAGGGATCAAGGATCTTCGGGTGCTTGACTTCTGGAAATCCAACATTCCTTTGAAGGTGAAGAATTTTTTATGGCTCTGTTTTAGAGGTGCGATACAGATTGTTGCACAACTTGTTCATAGTGGCTGGCCTGGATCTGCGAACTGCCGTTTATGTGGACAGGTGGAGGATGCAGATCATCTGCTGTTTAGGTGTATAATTGCTCGTCTTTTTGGTAGCAGTAGTATGATCTTCCGCTCTCTCCGGTATCTTACGTTTTATTGATGACAAGTAGCTGTTTGCATCCATCTTTTGGTGTTCTAGATGTGGTTCTGTAATGTTGAATGATGTGTCTCCAAGACGCTGGCACTCTGTTATCTTTATCGCTTTCTATAAAGCTGGGGTACTCTGTGCCCTATTCTCTAAGTATAGGAAATCTGCAACTCCGGGAGAGTACTACTATATTTGTCCAGCGGCCGGCGTTACGGTCTTTGGTCAGAGTCAGAATAGCCGAAGTTATGCCAGAAATCGGCGTCCGGGAAGTCCTCGTCAGGCACGCTCCAAACTCCGGCCGTGCTGCCACTGACTGCCTGGTCGGTCTCCGATGTCACCGTGGACATGGACGAAGCGGAGACGTAGCCCAGGGAGCTGCTGCCAGCCGCACCGCTGGTTTCGGCTGCTGACGTAGCGAAGGCAGATGACATCCTGAACGCTCCCCTCGGCCTTGATCCCCAGGGAGACGGAGCGCGGGGGTCGCGGGGCATTGCGGCCGGCGGTGCGGGATCGTCGATGGCAGTGGGGCAAGGTGCGGTGGAAGCGGCTCTGTGGGGGAGAGGGCACGGCCCTGTGCTTCGGCAGGCGGCACATTCACGGCGCGGATCTGCCTCTCGGCAGGTTGCCATGTCGCGGCGATGATGGGACCCAAAGCGCGCCGTCGGTGCTGCATGCGGATCTATCCCCGGCCGGGCGCAACGGTGCCTCGTCGTCATGGTCCGTGGCTCCCGATGGCCGGTCTGTCTTTTTAGCCGTGGGTGGCTGGTGCACGGTGGGCAGGGTTTTCTGGCTCCGGTCCTTACCATTGGGATGGTTTGTGCAGCGGTTGATGGAGACCCTGATGTTACAACGACTGCGGCAGGTGGTGGCGACATCGGCTGTTCGGGCTGTGACGTGTTGGCGCTTCGTGTAGTGACTCGCTCTGTCTCTGTGTGATTATTGGTTGGCCGAACATGTGATCTACGGTGGATATCAGCTTCCTTCTCGAGGCAACCTCCAGTAAATGCTATCGTTTGGCAGCCTTTGAGGCGTCTCCTCTCTCTGGTAACAACCGTTGTTTGTGATGGTAGCCATTTTGGCAGCCAAGTTGATTCGCGAAGCGGATCTGAGGAATGAAGCGACATGTATCTGAAGTCTCATGTTTGTTGATAGCAAACGGCGAGGGCAGTAGCGAACTAAGACATAGAGTGGTGGTTTGGCCTTTCGCTGGATCCGACGATGGTCGTATGTTGTGGCCTGGTCAGGAGCTTTTGTACCTACGCTTTGGGTTGAAAACTCTAGGTCTGGCCTTTGCTAGTTGGCCTCGGTGACGGTGACATTTTGTGGTGTTTCCTTCTTGAAGGCATTGTTGTGAAACACTGGTAGCTGCCTGGGGTGAATACCCTGAATTTGGATTTCGTTGGTCGAATCCAGCGACAATGGTGCAAGTTGTATTCCTCCTTAGAGGCGTCGTTTGAAGACTGGGCTCTCCTATACCTCATTGCTGCGCAGTTGTTGTTCATGTGTGGACGATCTTTTGGTGGCCCCCGGTGAAGGGGTTACATAGGTTCATCTTTGGCATGTATTGTGTTCAACATCTCACCATGGTCTGTCTTTTTTCTTTTCTTTTCTTGCTGAGGTTTTCGGCCTTGTAATAATTTGATTGTGTGCATCCCTGTTGGTGTAGAGGCTGGGAGTTTTGCTCGTGTGTACCATCTTGACGTGGCAACATAGAGCAATAAAGTTCTTCCTTTGTCTAAAAGAAATCTATATTTTCTCTCTTAACCAAGCTATATCTTGAATATTATGCAAAATTTGAACCAATTACTCACCTTAGATAAAAAAAAAGTGAATCTTCAATATCTGTTCCAAATCCAAGCTTTCCTTACACCAAACTGCCTCCAAATCACCCCTTACCAAAGTTGCATCCACTAGTGAGACAATTCTAGTTTTTAAGACATGTCTCTCGAGTAAAGAAATGTCTGGTTGGCTAGGGTTGAAACATCACATATGGTTCAAAATAGTAACCATATGTGATGATTTTATATCACCAACGGTTCTATATAGGAATTATATATAATATCTTGCAAACATATCGCCTACTGTTCCTTATAAGAAACGTTGGTTATATATAATCATCAAGAATTTTGACAAGAATCGTTGTGACCATGCTTACCGCAAATAGTTTTTATGAACCGTCTATGGTAAACTGTCTTGATTTATGTTTTTACTGTAGTGGTTTGGTAAGAACATCCCAACTAATGCAACGAAAGTGCACCTGGAAATTTATTCAAATACTAGGATAATTATCATGAATAAATATATTTTTGTCCAATTTTTGGAATTAAATTCGACCCAAGAAAATTGCAGGAACTTTCCGGTTTATCCTTTTTGTAGGAATCGTTAAATGAGGAATTTCTGAAACCAATTAAAATGGGTTCCTAATAATTTTGAGAACCTAAAACCACAGAACTAACCCAGCCAGCTTCTCCTCATCTTGTGCACGTGACGGACAGCTGTTCGGCTACAGCTGGTCGCAGAAGCACGCCATGCGGCTTTGTTTTCAGGCCCACATGTTGAGGAGAAGTATACACAAATGGAATTTGAACCCATAACTCTCCTGCATATAAAGTTACTCGAAAATCATACCTCGCGAACTACCGCGCCCACGGTCAATTCCGACCGCGTGGGACACGGTTTCTTGCCCAAGCGCTCTCACCTACCAGGTGCATGCAGGTAGTAGGTGCCTGCAGGTGCATGCAGGTAGCAAGTGCATGCAAGCGCTCTCACCTACCGCATGGGCCCTACCAGGTGCATGCAGTCACCTTTTCCTTTTTGTCATTTTTTTTGTTTATTTGTTTGACCTGGTACATGAAGTTGGATCTTTAAACTAGCATGCATATCTCTAGAGTGTTATTAGTAGGGTACGTCACTTCAAGATGATTCTAGTTTTACTATATTGATGTCTATATTTTCTTTCTATTTTGTTGATCAAAGAAAAACAGGATCAAGTTGAAATATTAAATTTTTTAGTGAAAAGCTCATGAGTGACCGAGTAGGAAGCTAAGAGCAAATGATTTGAAGCATAGAGTTTAAGTGAAAAGCTTGTAGTTTTTAGTAGAAAACTTGTATTTTTTTAGTAGAAAGCTCGTAGTTTATGAGTAGGAAGCTCATAGTTTGAGAGTGGAAAGTCAAGAAAATTTATGCTTTTTTGAGTAGAAAGTCCATATTGCCTTAGTAGAAAGTTGTGGTTTTGAGTAGAGAAATCATATTATTTCAGTAGAAACTTAAATATTTTTAGTCATGGTTTCTGAATACATATTTTATTATTTCTGAGTATAAAAATTGCATCATCTAAATACATTTTTTGGTTGAAAAGGAATACCATATTCTCTATCTTTTTGGCTACTAGTGAATAAATGGCAAATTATTTCATGAAGTAATAAGAGAAAAAAGGAGCTCGTTAAGTATTTATTCAATTGTATGAACTTTGAAACCTATTACTTTCTTTATCGAATAATAGGTGGAAGCTCAAAAGTCATAGACATAGCTTTTTAAAATAATCTCACCTAAAAAAAAATGATCACAAGACTATGAGCTAAACCGTTCATATATGGCACGTGGGTTGTCGGAAATTGATCGCGCGCGTTGGTCCGCGCGGTCGGCCGCGTATTACCGCCCCCCAAAGTTACTACCTCCATTCGCGTTTACTCACTGGATACGCGTTTACTTGTTGTCCAATATATTAAGCTTTGACCAATAATAATGATTAAGATATTTAGTTATATAGTATGAAAGGAGAGAGTATTATACATTTCTTAAAGTTGGGAGATTCTATCATTGGGCTATTGGCACTGAGTTTAAAACAGCAAATGAGCAGACAAACTAGCAACTTGAACGATCACTGTCGGTCATGCAACCAGACACGCGCAGAGGGGCGCTGACAGGTAGGCCCCTAAACCTCAACAGCACTATGCGTCGAGGAGAATGGCAACCTCCAGGACCCATCTTGCTGCACGCAAGCAAACCAAAGATCAACCACATGAAGGACGAAATCACCACCTAGACCCAACCTCACCCACCCGGATACCAGGTCCTCTTCCCCCAGCTTTTATTTTATAATACTCTGTTTTTTCACTGAGAGTTAATCCGAGCGATCGAATCTCGCTTTATTTTCCTTTTGTTATGATCAATAATATAATAGTGCTTCTTCTATACATCTTCGCATTGGTGTCCCTTTAGGATGTGTTGGTTTTAGATGAAATTAAATTAGGCTACTTTTCTGCTTCTTGACATGCTGTTTTAGGCTAACCACTCCAGGAAATTCGGCTAATTGTTTTGCTTCTACATCAAATACACATACCTCATTTTTAGTGGCAATTATGACAACGGCATTGTTCTTGGGACAAAAGCCACCATATATTTAACTGAACGAACAACACGAACCAACTTAAGAAAATACATTAACTGCGTTACAACTCATATCATTTACGGCAGTTAACACTACACATGAAAATAAAGCCGGCCATCTGTACTACAAAATCTGCACCTCAATAGAGAGCGTGATGTTTCGTCTCAAGGATCACCAAATCGTTCACTAGAGAAGAAAACATGAATGACCATGAAAAATTTCACACAAAAAATGAAATCAGAAAACACACACGCCAACCTGATAGTCCAAATCAAGTTTCCGTCCAAAGAAGCAAAATTGCTTGTCCATGCGATCATAATGACGTTTTAGACCCATATTCCCATGAAATTCTCTCAAAGCTTAGCCGAATTGGGCTTGCCCGTTGTAGAGGAGAATTTCAGCAGGAAACGACTACGGAGTAGCAGTGTAAGGGGGTGTTTGGTTGGGCTTTTCAGCAGCTTTTCACTGGAAAAAGCTGCAGCCTAACCAAACGGCCAGCTTTTCAGCAGTTTTTGCTAATGGTAGCTGTGGGCTTTGCAGTGTAAATTTAGCTGTTTAGAAAAGCTGCCTTATGCCAGCTTTTTGTAATGTGCTGAAGCTTCAGTGCTCATTTTCTAAAATGATGTAGATGGTTTGGATCAACCAAAAGTCATACATTTATTTTTCCACAGTCACAGCAGCTTTTCCAGACAGCCAACCAACAGCAGCTTTGTTAACAGCCACAGCCCAACCAAACAGGCCCTAAGTGTTCGACCGAATTGACAATTTCAGATGGAGTTGTAGTCGACGCTACAGTACTAGGGAAGGGAGGGTGGCTCTTACCTATGAAGGGGTTGTCTCGTCGAGAACCTCATTCCCTTTCTGCTGTGAAGAACACCAAACAAAGTAAATTCGAATTGGAAAAGACTAACAGCTGAGCCATAAGATGCAAATTCCAATCCTAGAGCGCACCATGTGAGTTCTGGTACCGACATCGACGCTGGCGACGAGCACACAATCCACGGTGCACCTGCTCTGCACGGTTTGCCAACCTTCTTGCTGAGCAGGCGGATGGCCTGCGCCGCCGCGCAGATCAGCACGGAGCAGCCTCGTCGATGTTGCCGAGCACGGTGCAGAACAAAATGTCCCAGGACTAGGATACTGGATCTCCTCGATGGGAACTCGGCATCGTCCTGTGGCTCCTGCTGCCGGCGTTGAAGTCACGTTGCTGGTGCCGCAGCGTCGGCGGCGGCGGGGATTCGAGGGAGAGGCAGCGATCGGCGGCGGCGGGGATGTGAGAAAAAGCCAGCGTATCTGCCTGCAGAGAAAGAACCAAACTACCCTTGAAAGATCAGATAAAAATGTACATACTATCTTACTAAATCAACTCTTATACTACTCTTATACATTTTCCTACTACTAAATATTTTTTGTACTAGCTATTTTTTTCCATGGTGCTGAACATTTTTTTCTTAGCTCTGAACACTTTTTTCCTAGTACTGAACATTGTCTCTACTAAACATTGTTTACGTTCTTTTTGACTTTTTTTTCTTTTGCTTATTTCGTTTTCTTGTTCATCTAATACTAAAAATATGTTTTAGTAGCACTAGTTTTTTGTTCGGGGCTAGAGCAAAGCGCATGTGTTTCGGGTGCTCCACGCCCTTAATTTGTTCATCTTATTTGTTTCTATTGTTCCATGTTGTTCTCGTAACACTATTTTTTGTTCAGCTCATTTAAGGCCAAAAAAAAATAGTCCCACCTCAAGATTTCAAATAGGCACATTCAACTTGTATTGCGAGATGTGTGGAGAAATACATACTATAAAGATGTTAGACCTATCTCTCACAAGGTTTCATTGGATGATGCCTATATATCTACCCCTGCATGACCCATGACCCAATTGCCCTGGTGGGCAACGCGGGGCTAGGCATTGCGAATGTGAGAGGTAGAGGCCCCTTTTTTCTAGGCAAGTGTATATGGAATAGCATTGAATGTTGATTGACTTGAGGGTTAGCCACATTTTCACTATTTTTTCTAGACAGATGCATATGAAATAGTGTTGACTGCGGGCTGACTCAAGGGTTAGCAAAATGGTCCATGACCATCAAAGAGCAAGTGTTTCAATGGATGAGTGGATTTTGGTTATGCTCTATGATATGATTTGGAAATACACAATTGAATTCGTAGACAAGAACGCATGTAAGTAAACCATGACATATACTTTAACACTTACTAGTAGGGTACGTGCGTTGCTATAGAATAATAAAACGATGCATAAACCATTAGTCAAAATATATTTCTCCTGTTTTCACCGTCTGGCTCTCTTTTTCCACGCTGCGCATCTTCTTCTCCACCCCCCACCCTTAAGAAGACAAGATTTCATCTTTCTTCCTCTTAGCCCACCCATCGGCTCAGCCACGCTGTTGCTCCACTCTGGTGTCATCCCATTCCACATTGTTTCATTGTCACATGCACACCTTCTCCCACTTGAGTAATTCTATGTCATGGTTTCCATTGCCTCTAGAGCTCTATCTGCCCTCCCCTCAGCTCTACCTCTAGCTTCGGCGCTATTGCATCATTTCTTTGCTCCGGCGTCATCCCACTCTGCATCACTCCACTGTCATGTGCACACTTTCTTCAACTCCAAGGAATCTCTGTCACATGTTATGTTGGCTCTGGTGATAAATGATTGCGCATTAAGCATCTCATTTGTGCGTTGGTACGGAACGACAAAACAACGTATAAAACCATTAGTCAAAGTGTCTTTCTCCAGCTTTCTCCATTTGACTCTTTTCCTATACACTGCACATCTCCTTCTCCACCCTATGCAAGAAGACAAGATGTGACTAGCTTTGCCCTCGCTCCGCTCCACTAAGTATGAAGGCGCATTAAACGTCTCATCTTAATCTTTATTATTTTCTCAACAGATCAAAACGCAACAACTAAATCTATATTCTCACCAAATGTAAAGGTATTGGAGGTGAATGTACAAGCAAAAGATTAACAATAACCGGTAAAACAGAAGGGAATAACCATCGATTATTCACGGTAATTTTAACCTGTCTATTACCAGAGTTTGAAAAAACAAAAACTATAACCCTGAGGGTGCTCGCAGTTGCCATTGGCAACCTTATGCGTCATCATGTTGCCCTTTCGTCAAATAGTTTATCTGCAACACCCTGCATCCACCAAAATCGATAAAAATCATGGAAGCTGACGTCCTTTAACCGCCTGGTGTTACATGTCACCCAACAAGATATAAACCACACAATGGATATCATTTTTCCTTTCACAGACATAACAAGCAATACATATCTATGCAAGCTACTAAATACACCAAATCAGAAACACATGTTCGCGTGCCACATGATCATCTTCGAAATGAAAACTATGTCAAAATATGCATTCTCTTGGAAAACATCCGAGGATACTATTTTGGTATTGGTCCACGACAACGTTCTTGAGAAAAATCTCCTATTCAAGCTTGTAACGACCAACCAAGCTGACAAGAGAACATGATAGATGCAAATTCGGAAAGCCGTGGCCGCTACTGGTGAAGGCAGCCAATTGCACCCATGAACTGATAGGCCTGATCCAGTTCCTTCTATAGTTAACTGTTGTTGTATAAGTTATCTTCATGCAATCTTATCCTCTGGTTTGGCTTTCTTGAATCTAGAATATAGGAAAACTTCCGCCAGAGCTACACCGGTTCTTGAGTCAAGAGCTATTTCCTGTAGCAAACAAAGGATACATGTACGCTGTAGTTATGCATCTTTAATAATTGGCACCCAGAGGATAGAATCTACTTGATAGTAACAGTTATTAGTAATAAAAATCAGTAAACAGCGATGTTCTGAGGTAAATAACCCAATAAATTGAACCACACTAGTCTTAGTTTAAATAGAGCATGGATCATAACTTGTAAATGCAAAAAGAAATGAAGTCAACCCATCAGTTCTCAGGGGAAGATGAGCTTCTTGCACAGGATATATCTGCTATTTTAACATTTCACATAATCTAAGTGTCATCTCAAAGCAACAACTTAAGCCAGGATATCTTTCCACTTCAGCCACAACACCAAGAATGACAACAATGAAATGTTAAGGACCGAAGCAAAATACATACTTGCTTTGTATTACCAGATAACTACCCGAATGCATATAAGGAAGGAACATCAGGTAATTTTGGTTTCTCTAATCAGTACGCCATTAGTTCTGAAAATTATGAGCAAAAGGGCTTTGTTCAGAATTCCTGAACTCAATTGGAAATCAAAAACAAAAATATCTCTACAACCAACAGATACATACTTAGTATTTGTAACAGTGTAAATGTGGCGAAATAGTTACATGTCTAATTTGATAGGCCAAATATAATTAAAGTGTTAACACTGAAAACAAGCAAGACACGAAAAGCTACTACCATGTTCTCAACACTTACTGAAGATCTCTTAAGTCCAGCTTGAATGCATGGTTCATCGCATTCTGCATTCATATCACAAAAATACAGAGCCCAAATCCTGCACACAAAAAATGAGATAATTGCAAACAGAAGCTGCAACCCATGTAATTGCATTTAATTAATTTGTTAGCTATTTACCTTGCCTTTGGTCCCAATGACATGAACTATCTTCATCCTCGCAATCGGATCCTCCAGCTCTGCAATGTACTCATCACCTTCATATATACTCTAGATACAAGAATAAACAATATAACTATAAACTAAATAACCAATTTGTTAAATCAAAGTATCGACATCATCATCCAAGATGAAATCGTAAAGCGCAAAAATGATCAGCAAAAGGAAAATAGTTGGAAATCCTAAGCCTGTTCGACTCAAATATGAGGTTGCACATACAACACAAACACCACGAGATCCTATCAATGGAGAATAACATACCAGTGCCTTGAGTCAATCAGCATGAATCCATACATAATCCTTCCACTAGAAGAATCAGGAGGTACACAAGATATAAATCTGAGTAAAAACAACCTTTGGGGCTCAGCGAGATATGGATTGGCTAATCCTAAAGTGCCAATGTACGGAGTGGCAAATCATAAATTCCCCCTTTCAACATAGTCAAAGCATATATATAGTTTACCAAGAAAAAAAACTAAATGAAGAATAATGAAAGACTGAAGCAATAAGTATTATTTGGATCTTTACATTCGTATTTGGATCTTTACATTCGTGTATATCTATCAACTTTTCCCCGTCTATATTTGGAAACATAGATAGATGAAAATAAGAGCAAGCGTACATTAAAAAATACAGAGAAGAAATACTAGAAAGCATAACCACTGATCCACAAACACCCGTTTACAGGATTAAAGCTAAGCATTACAACGCTCATTTGTATTAATCATACATTAGATTAAAAATAAGGATACAGATTGAAAATATTATGACGCCTAATTTATCTAGCCTTAAAGCATACCTGCATCGTGTAGCGTACTTCCATGCCCTAGAAATAATCAGGTAAATTAGGAAAAATATTTGCCAACAAAAAATTACAGCCCACCACCAAGATGTTTCGCGAGGGAGGGGAGTTAGGGGGGAGGCGTGAGAAACCGGGTAGTAGTTTGGCAGGTAGGCCCACCTGAGAGACAAAGGAGGGTGTATGAGGGCACTCCCAATACATTATATCTTAGGTTGTATCTTATTGCATTAGTTAGGCTGGATGGTTGGCTGATCTGCTCTCTCCCTGGGCGCTTGGCTTTTATTGAGGACCAAATCAACTCCGGATCTCTTACGGAAGCGGACTTGGAGTCCGATCCCAACCTGGACAATGGGTATCATTGCAGCTCGATCGGAGTCTTGTACCATAATTAAATCTGATTCTGACCTTACAACCACTGCAGGTTAGTTAAGATATAGTTGATCCATGCCAAAAGGATGCAATGGGCGCTATGGTATATTAGAAAGAAGCTGCAGACTACTGACAACAATTGCGCCAAGACATATTAAGATTTACCTGAAAAGTTACATGTCCTATAGTTTAAATGTATTTCTTCCCGGCAATTCTTATCCGTCTTGATATCAGGTATTAAAAGAAACTGCGCTAAAGCATACATAGCTCCTAATAATCCTAATACCCGCATAGTAAGTATGTCATTATCACTACTACAGAATCGTCCATGCGAGGAGCCTTATCCGAGGCAGTTAAGTAAAAGCACCACGAATAATATATGTCGGAAGCGGTTAGTACGAAAAAACCACCTCAGATAACGAGTTCGGGAGCAACCACCACGGATAACGTCCACATCTGAGGCCGTTAGAAATAAGTAAGCGCCTCCAATTTTATCTGAGACGGTTACTTATTTCTGACCGCCTCGGATAATGGCCATATCCGAGGCGGTTATATATCGTCAACCGCCTCGGATAAGTGAGTACATATCAGATGCGGTTGCTGATATATAACCGCCTCCATATAAGTGATATCCGAGGCGGTTATGTGGATTTAACCGCCTCCAATATGATTCACAGTATTAATTGTGCTGCGCGAGCAGATCATATGACCAGAGGTAGATATGTCTTAAATGTGGCGATTTGCTGGCGATTTTTCGATGGAGAAGCTACATTTGGAAGAGTAGTTGGAGATAATACTTCCTTGTTGATTAGCAAATGTTAGTGTTTAGTTTTTGAATCATTTTATCCAATAATTTGGTGATTTTGCTTTGTTTCTTGGACATTGAGAATATTCAATTATATGATCATAATTAGATCGATGGAGATGTTTGACTTATCGTATGGTTGAATGCATAGAAATTTAGTGTTAAGGTATGCAAATTTTGAAGGAATTTTGTGGGTAAAAAGGAAAAAATAATGATGAATTTATTTTGTGGCATATTTAATTTTTATATGCAAGAAGTGGTAATTTGGTTAGTTATACGTTAGTAATTGAAGAGAGTCGACGCATATAGGTTAGTTATATTAGTCAATTAGTACGGTTAGTTAATTATAATAGTTAGTTAGGTTAGTAATTATTTTTAGAATTCGGTTAGGTAAGTAATTGAAGAAATTTAAACTCATGTCACGAAGTCGATGCACTTCATATTTTTAACTAAAATTTCAACTTTCCATATGCACGGCTTAGATGGATCGATCATGGATGTACGGAGCTCGCAACACAGAGGCGTATAGAGATGGAGTGAGAGCATTTATGGCAGCTGCCGAGGCGGACATGTTGAGAGAGGGTAGAGCTGACACGTATTGTCCATGCCTAGACTGTGGTAACGTAAGGATTTTTGAGCTCCATCATATTGAGTACCACATCTTCAAAAGAGGTTTTATGGAGGTATTCAACTTGGACCAAGCACGGTGAAGATCAAGTTGTAGTATCAGATGATGATATTTTTACCGATGAAGAAGCAACCGATATGCCATTTGATATCGGTTGTGATTCACACCATGAGATGTCTGATGATCCTGACTCGATGTTGGAACAGATGTTGCATGATTTCGAAGGGCACGAAACCGACAGAGAGTACCAACAATTCCTAGGCTTGATGGGGCCTCGGAGAAACCGCTATTCGCAGGATGCAAGGCTAAGTTCACTTTGTTATATGCCGTGCTTGAACTATTGATGCTGAAGGCGAGCAACAGCTGGTCCGACAAGAGCTTCAACGAGTTGTTGGGCCTCCTAGGTGACATGCTTCTGGAGGGGAATGAGTTATCCATAAACACATACAGAGCCAAGAAGGTGCTTTGTCCCTTGGGACTGGAAGTTGAAAAGATACATGCATGTCAGAACAACTGTATCCTATACCAGAAAGAGTTTAGGAAGCTACATTCATACCCTGTGTGCAAGGCTTCTCGGTACAAGGGTAAGATTGAAATAGAAAGAGCTGAGGAATTCGTCGAGGTGACGAAGGGGACTCTTGCGAAGATTGCTTGGTACCTGCTGAAAGATCATCTAGGCCCTGATATGGTTTTGATGGTTAATGGCAACCTAAACTGGAATCTAATGTTTACATTGAGTGTAAGCAGAATCTACAGGTTCCATAAAGAAAGGTTATCCAGAGAAGGATGGCCACCAAAAAGGGTACAAGGTGGTTTTAAGGACAAAGAGATGGCTGTGCTAGGCAGCCGTGCCACAGCTGAGAAGAAGCCGGTGCTGTGCAGGGAGCTGCAAGCAGGATGATGGTGGCTTGATGCGTTAAGGGCCGTGATTTCAGCTGGTGGCAGGTAAAGCCTAGATTTGCTAGTTTCACCTGTTACTCAGTTGCTTCATTCACTTGTATTCACCTGTATCAGCACCTGTGTAACAAGCAGTCTAAGTAGAGCACCTGTGTTAGGTTAACTCTTCACCGGTGTCTTCTACCTGTGTGACAGCTGTGTGTTAATTTACACATAGTTTCCACCTGTGTCACTCACCTGTGTCACAACTGTCCACTATTAACTTGTGAAGTTAATCTGACAACTTAAACAAAAGATTAAAAGAGGGAAATTTTATAAGCCAACTATTCAGCCCCCCTCTAGTTGGCATCTCGGTCCTTTCACCTGCCTGTAATCCCGTGCCTGAAGCGTTTGTTTGCAAATTCGAAGAAAGCAAAATGGTTTCGCTGGCATGCGGATGAGCGGAAGACATCCGATGGAAAGCTAAGACACCCTGCCGATGCTATCTAGTGGAGAAACATCGATAGGAAGTATCCTCGATTCACTACGGAAACTAGGAATGTAAGGTTTGTGCTGAATACGGATGGAATGATTCCATTTAGCAACATGAGCAGCCGACACAGCACCTGGCCCGTACTTCTCAGTATGTACAATCTATTTCCCTGGCTTTGTATGAAACAGAAGTATATTATGATGTCCATACTTATCGAAGGGCCTAAGCAACCTGGTAACAACATATACGTTTATTTCCAACTGTTGATGGATGGTCTACAAACACTGTGGAACACTGGAGTGCAGGTATGGGATGCAGGCAAAAGAGAATACTTCACTCTGCGGGCCATGCTGCTCTGCACAATCCAAGACTTTCCCGCTCTTGGCAACATCTCTGGTCAGATGGTGAAAGGACACAAAGGTTGTGTCATATGCATGGAGAATACCATGAGCCTAAGTCTCAAGAATTACGGGAAAGTCATGTACATGGGTCACCGGCGGTTCCTACCTATAAGGCACCGTTACCAGAGGTGGAAGTCACAGTTCAACAGGAGAACGGAGAACGGTGCGAAGCCAAAGCCATTAAGCGGTGCAGAGATATTCGAGAAGGTTAACGATGTCAATGTCGTGCTTGGAAAGGGTCGAAAAAAAGCCGGAGATGAGTCCGCATACTAGAAGAAGCGATCGGTGTTCTAGGACCTATCATACTGGAAGGATCTAGACGTTCGGCACTGCATCGATGTGATGCACATAGAGAAGAATGTTTGTGACAGCGTGCTGGGTCTACTGCTATAGACTAAGGATGATGTTAAGGCCCAACTTGACATGGTTGATATGGGAATCAAGCCCGAGCTGACGCATGTACTTCTACCTAATGGGAAGACATACATCCCCCTCCCTGTTACACTTTATCCAAGACTGAGAGAACTGAGTTTTGCAAGTTCTTGCATGGCGTGAAGGTTCCGTCGGAATACTCCGCCAACATCAAGAGGCTCGTCTCGATGCAGGACTTGAAACTAATCGACATGAAGTCTCACGACTGCCATGTTATGATGACACAGATGCTCCCAATTACAATCAGGAATATTCTGCCGCCTAACGTCCGAGAATCAATCACCAACATGTGCTTCTTCAACAAGATTTCACAGAAGGTGATGGACGTGTTCGAACTAGATGATCTGGAGTTAGCAGCGATGGAGACTGTTTGTCAGCTAGAGATGTATTTCCCCCGGTCTTTCTTCGATATAATGGTGCATCTCATCGTCCACATTGTGCACGAAATCAAGATGTGCGGGCCCGTCTTCCTTCGGAGTATGTACCTGTTCGAAAGATTCATAGAAATCTTGAAGCACTACGTGCAAAACAGGTATCGACCGAAGGAAAGTATTATCAAAGGTTACGCTGTGGAAGAGGTTGTCGAGTTCTGTGTTGACTATATGGAGTCGAACCAACCGATTGGCCTGCCACGCTCTTGGCACGAAGGCAGGCTTGATGGTGTTGGGACCATCGGAAAGAAATCAATAACGGCCGATCAAGCTAGACACGCTCTTGCCCATTTCACGGTGTTGCAACGCAATACCGCCGTTGCCCCGTATATAAACGAGCACAGTGCAAAGTTAAGGCAAGAGCATCCAAATAGAACCGATGCGTGGAGGACGAGAGAGCATAACAAAGATTTCAACAAGTGGTTCAAGGAGCATCTATGTTTAGGTGCCTCTAGCAACATGCTAACCTGGTATGCGAAGGGCCCAACATTCGAAGTTGTCACTTGGCAAGGATATGACATTAACGGATACACATTTTACACGAGAGATCAAGATAAGAAAAACACATTTTAAAATAGTGGGATCCGCATAGAGGCTTCTGACATGAGCGGTAAACGGAGCTAGTACTATGGGTTCATCGAGGATATTTGGGAGTTGGACTATGTGTACTTCAAATTTCCATTATTCCGGTGCCGTTGGATCAATCTGCCATCTACGAAGGTCGAGAAGTACGGCTTCACAACAGTAGACCTTGAACGTGTTGGATTCAAAGATGACCCATTCATTCTAGCCAATCAAGCTCACCAAGTGTTTTATGTGACCGACCCGGTGAAGAAGAATCTTCATATTGCCCACAGGGTAAAAGGAAGATTGTGGGAGTTCAGGGTGTGGTGGATGAGGACGAATACAAGGTCTTTGAAGATGCACCTCCGATGCAACATAGCATAAGAGACGCGATTACCGATGAACCTAACGAAGTATGGTACATATGGGAAGATCATCAAGAAGGACTAGAGTTCGAAGAGGAAATGCCTCACAAAAAGAAAAGGACGAGGAAGTGAAGGCAATGAAATAATTTGATATTACCGATGAACCTTTTTAAGAAGTGTCGATTTTGTTGGTTGAAACAAGTGAGAAATATTTATGTGCAAATGGTGATATATATATATTTGTGATGTTCATGTGCACATGGTGATATATTTGAGATGCTCATGTGCTAATGATATTTGGGATGTTCATGGCAAAGGTTGTAGAATTGTGCTGTGTGCTGTATCCGAGGTGGTTAGAAGCTCAAAACCGCCTCCTTTATAGACTATCCGAGGTGGTTGCTCAAAACCGCCTCCTTTATAAAATATCCGAGGCAGTTGGAGCCTAGCAACCGCCTCGGATAGTCTATAAAGGAGGCGGTTTTCAGCTTCTAACCGCCTCCTTTATTCCTAATCGGAGGCGGTCAGATCCACACAGCCGCCTCCTTTATTCCTAATCGGAGGCAGTCAAATCCATGCAACCGCCTCCTTTATTCCTAATCGGAGGTGGTCAGATCCATGCAACCGCCTCCTTTATTCCTAATTGGAGGCAGTCAGATCTGCGTAACCGCCTCTGATAGTTGATCAAATATAACCGGTGCCGCGCGCGAAATATATACCCTTTATTCACAGCTAGCTTTCACGACTCCACGCCATCGCCCCGACTGCTCCACGCCGCCGTCGCCGAGGTCCCCGTCGCCGTGCACCACCGCCTGCTTCCCGTCGCCGAGCGCCACCCCCTCCTCCACGCCGCCTCCTCCCCAAGCACCCGCGTCTCCCACTCGAGCACCACCAGCTCCTACCGGACCACCGGCGCCAGCCTCATCCCCGACCACCGGTGCCTCATCCCTGACCACCGGTGCGTCCAAGCCCGAGTGGCGGCCTCTTCCCCAAGCACCGGCGCCTCCACGAGCACTGGCCTCCTCCTCCAACCGCAAGGTCTGCCTCCTCCTCCCAGTTGTGCCTCATTGATAGCCTCAACTTCTCTAATATGGTGATGAATGATTTCCTATTCCATGTGCTCAACAATGATATCAATCGCATACACAATGGGGAAAACAGCATTAGAAAAGATAGATGGCAATTGGTTGCACGTAAGGCTATGTTTGTTTTTTTCTTGGTAAGCTGTAGGCAGCATGCATGTTTAACTGTTAATTAAAATAAGATTTCATAAACTAATATAGAATTATAAGTGGTAAATAATGCAATGACTGCAAGCATTATCATTGGTTATTTCCAAGTCCGTAAGTTGACAATATAGGTTGTCATACCATGTTAAGGGCATAAAAAGACACTTGAAACTGCTCTATGACTATATGTTCTAGCCCTCGGAACGTACTGATGCTTATGAGTTTGAGATTATTGTGCTTACGATGATCGCTATAAGTTCCCTATTCTGATAAGAGCTTGACACTGCACTTATGTATAATATGTTTATGTGTTCACATTCCCTGATGCTAACTTATGTACCATAGTTTACTTGTTTGGTCACTTAAATGATGTATTTCATCAATTTGTATTAGTTTAATTATACTAACAGAATAGATTATTACACTTGGTCTCGGCTAGTTAACAATAGTTCTTAGCATCTGAAACACTTTATGTATATATGTGGTTGTATGTATGTTATGATGATAAGAAAAAATTGCTCCTTCTCTCTCTGCTATACTCTTTCTATCTCCTAGCTAAGATAGATCTTTCTGATCTTATCCTTATTTCCCTCCATCTAAACTAAGAACAAATACTACCTTGGTCTTGGTCTTATTAGATCATTAAACTAAAAAGAACAAGTGATGCCTCAATCTTTATTTCGCATATTGTTTAGACATGATTAGAGAGGTATTTGTAATCAAATAACCCAAGCTAGTTCCTGAGTATGTCGAGGTTGTGATGTTTCATCCTTATTAGAATGGAGACGAACTCCCCGCTGCCCTCTCCTACGATATCGCCGTCGGGGTCGCCAAGACCGTCGACATCGTCAAGAAAGGGTTCTCACAAACCAAGGAAGCCATCTGGGAGGCCGAAGTGCAGATGGGTAGTTGAGAGATTGGATCCGGTGACCGGAGTTACTGAGCCGGAAGAAACCCGGAAGAAGTGGCGGACGTTATGCGGGGTGGTCGCCCGTTCTAGGGTTAGGATCACCCTCACCGATTGGGGTGAGCTGACACGGGAGGAGCGGAGGTCCCTGTTTGATAAAGTGAAGGGCTCATTCATGTACCCGAAGGAGGCCGAAGCCGATTTCTTCTGAGCTACTATATTGACGGCTGGAAAGTGTTGGAGGAATTTCAAGCACAGACTGGTGAGGGACTATCTCAAGCAAGAGCAATCGCCTTGCCAGGCATAGCCGGATGTCTCCGAAGAAGATTGGGTGGAATTCTGCGCCTTGAAGTCATCCGAAGAGTTCTAGGCAGATAGCCAGAAGGGGCAAGAGCTAGCCAGGAGGAACAAGCACCCGCATTATCTCGGCACCTTAGGGTACGTCGGTGCTAAGAAGAAATGGGCAAAGGAGGACGAGGAAGCGAAGAAGCACGGACAGCAGCCGGTGTTCTCGGATTTCAGCGACAGCCGCATCCGGGATTGGTGCAGGGCAAGGACAAAGGTGGATCCTCGTGATCAACGTGTATGGCGAAACCCTGAAGACGAGGAGGTCTATCAGAGAATGGTGGGGCTGAATGAGTAGGCATCTCAAGGCTTGTTTGCGTGAAGTTAGGAGAAAGACATACTCTCCGAGGCCATCGGCACTAGGGAGCCCTATGGACGCACCAGGGGTTTCAGAAATCTGGCAACATGGTGTAAAGCCTTCACCGGCGATACGCAGGAGACACGTCGGCAGAGAAAGAAAGCAAGAGCCGAGCAGATGAAAGCGGAGATATAGTCGTCCCTTGAGGTGCAATTTGAGGAAAGAATGAGAGCCATGGAGGAGAGGCTTTCAGCATAGTACCTGCAAGACTGGGCGCTAATCGCAACTAGCCCGGTGCCCACCGCAGTAGCTGCACCTCGGGTGCGGACGATTGTTCCCCCATCGACCAAATTGGGGGTCCGAAGCGGTGCAAGATGCAGATATAGCTCGCTAAGATGAACTTCGCAATGGATGCCGCGTACGGTCAGGTGTGGCCATCTCATCCTGGAATGGTGTTACATGGTGTCCCGTTAATGCCAGGTTTTGCATGAGTGCAAGTCGAGGCAATCAACCCGACCTTTGCCAACTGTTCCTTGCCGAACACGCGAGAATCTGATGAGATGCAGTTGCTAAGCGACGTGGTCGGGTCGTTCGTCTAGTGGTCAAAGAAGGACATAGTCCTCCAATCAGCACCGGGCACACCGTCTGATCCTCCATGCTCGCCGGATCTTGGGATGCTAAGGTTTTCACCGGTGGTTGCTCGATCTCCGCCGGAGATTTCAAAGCAGCTCGCCCTTCCTCAGCCAATGCCAACAGTACGACATATGGAGGTTTTTCATCGTTCGCTACCCCCTCAACTCCCGGCAGTACCACAAGTGGAGAGCTCACGGCCAAGTCGTGTTCCAATGAAGAGTCAAAGGGCCACATCCAAGCTGAAAGTACACAGCGCCAAGAAGTCTGCTTTGAAACTGGTGGATGATGTTGAATATCCTTTGACGGAGCTAGCTCGCCAACACCTACCGGGACAACCTATGGTGGACGCTAACGTGAACCTGGGCATAGCCTGCTGGATGCTTCATGATCATTATCTCGAGATGTCGAACAGGCCATTCCCAGATACAGCAGTCGGCCTCATAGTCTGCTTCAAGGAGGAGCATTTCAAGCACTGTCAAGGAAATATCTTTCCCGTGGATTTCTTGGACATCTTCAACATGATGCACTTCCGTGAGCTGGACGCTAGGCTCATGAGATGCTTCACGCTGTAAGTCCTTACAACACAGCACAGTTTTATTTTATCACCGCTAAGTGCCTGCAATATAACTCATTCTTCTGCCCTCTATACCTAATCGATATCCCTTTTGTAGTGCCAGCAATAACCCGAAGGGACCGACCTCTATGGGTATTACATGTGTTTCCACATGCTAGCCCTTTGCAGCAACCCAAAGTACCATGATCTACCGGTACGAAACCATCGCCACTACTAATGTCTAGTGTTTAACCATGCTATTCGCCTTGAGTGTAAGCCTCATGTTTTCAGGGAGCGGCGAAAACCATGGCAATCAAACAGTTGGAAGATATGGACATTACCCAGATCCGGTCGCACATCGCTAGCTTACTAAACAACGAGGTCATTAGTGCCGAAGGACGTTTCAATTTCTCGGCGGCAAGCTAGGAACTTAGGATTGCGGTTAGTTAGATCATTACTTAGGTTTCTAGTTAGGTCATTAGTTACGTCATTAGTTCGAAAGCATCAAATCTTGTAGTTATCTATCCAACTTGTGGTTTGAAATGATAAGTGCACTTGATGTTTTTAAATGTCTTGTTCATTTTTCCTCTCACTGCTAATGTATAAGTGGGTGTGACATAAATATAATTTTTTCTTGTGAATGTCACTGTTTTACAAGTGAGACTTCTTTATCAACAGATATCATGTATGGAGGCTTCGGCAAGTGGTTCTATTCATGTGAAGAACTTAAGAGAGGTCTACTTTTTTGAATTTGATCAATATCTTCGCTTTCAATTGAGTATATGTCTCAAGTGAACAAGTTTTGTAATATTATTTATATGCATATGTATGTGAATGTTTGTAGTTTATGTCTTGTGGTCGATGCAAGAATGAATGATTGAAGTGTGCTATATAAATCTGTTGTATACGTGTTGTGATTTGGATATATCATATATATGAACTGTTTGCTTTTTCAGGGAGGCTAGTAAATCAGGCAAAATAACGCTTGTTTAAAAACATATCCGAGGCGGTTGCAACTTAACAACCTCCTATGATATCTATTTCAACAGCCACGGATATGCATTTATCGGAGCGGTTACATTTTCTTAACCGCCTCAGATAAGCACTTATCGAAGGCGGTTAGGTTATCTTAACCGCCTCCGATAAGACATTATCCGAGGCGGTTAAGACAATGTAACCGCCTCCGATAAGACATTATCCGAGGCGGTTAAGAAAATATAACCGAGGTGGTTAAGACAATGTAACCACCTCCGATAAGACATTATCCAAGGCGGTTAAGAAAATGTAACCGCCTCCGATAAGTGCTTATCCGAGGCGGTTTACGTATTTCAACCGCCTTGGATAAGAGCTTATCCGAGGCGTTTGCGTAACTGCCTCCGATGCATGCCCCCCTATCCGCAACCACTCTGTGGAGGCGGCTGCTATAACCGCCTCGGATGTGCTATTTGAACCGCCTCGGATATCGATTTATGTACTAGTGTATAATCAGTGACATACCTAAAAATGGACAAAGAGGGGGGCTAACTTATTTTTACTGGACTGCAATGAAATTATACCATAGGAAAAGTACATAATTAGTTGCACAAACACTATTAATCTCTAGAGAATGTAATTAGCCGCCTATGCAGCAAAATATGTTAAAGTAAAGAAAAGTGAGAAACAACAAAAACACCGACCTCGCCAACACGCCACTTCCAACAAGGACGCGATGCCACGCGGTGCTGCTGTAGATCGCCAGCCAGAGGGATATGAAATCACTACTACAAAATAGCTCATTACAGGCGGTTCGGAAACCCCTGATATGAAATCACTACTACAGAATAGCTCATTATAGGCGGTTCCGAAACCCCAATGCAGGCGGTTTCCAAAACCGCCGTACACAAGGGCCTGTAATGACCCCCATTCATCACAGGCGGTTGTGATCCACCTGTGATCGTTGTTATATTATACCTAATTATTCTAGGTTGTTGCATAGCAGCAGGAAACAAAACACACAATACATATATATCATTCATTTACGGTAATCAAAATTGACTCATATGAAATAACAGAAACTTGATACATATCACATAAACTACAAAATGAACTCTCATCAACATCACCCAGACAAAGTAATTAGACTCTCATTTTCATCAACCTCATGTCGCAAAGTTCACAAAGTACATACGTTCTCAATTTCGTCCACCTCATGTCACAAAGTAATTAAACTCTCAGTAAATTTCATATCCATATAAAAGTTCACAAAGAAATACATCACTTCTTTACTAAGACAAACTCGCCTTCCTCCATGTCGTAGGCGTGGAATTGGCCATAAGGATCGATAACATCTCTAATAAGGAACGCGGCGATGTGTTCTCTTATCTGGTCTAGATGAGATGAATCCAGTGACGTCTTGGGAAGGCTTTTGTGTTGTCGATAAGAATGTATATTAAAACCATGTACTTATAATGAAGAGAAATATGATAATATTTATCGCAATAGCGTCAAACCTGGACTTCACTTTTGCTAATGTTAGTGAGCATGATTTCCATGTTGTGGCAAACGTAGAAGCCACAAACACTTGTTCCTCCATGTTGTTGGTGGCACTAGTAATATATACAATTGGTTAGTAGTTAGAGATCGTCATTACGAGAATTTATGAAAATTTGTATTGAGTATAGAAAGATACACTAAAGCCCTTGTCATTTAAAAGGGGCTTATTGGCGCCTTTTCCTTCGTTCTTGAGATAGCTCTTCCACACCCTACGTGAATCGAAATGATTTGTCTTTGGTATTGCAACACGAAAGTAGTGGACGGTAGGTTTGTATATGTTGAAAATATGGTTACTTGCTCATAAATCTTCCAAGTATTTCGATGTCAAAGTTTGCTCGTAGTAACGAATCCATAAACATGAGCCTTGGATGGTGTGGTATGAGAAGAACAAGAATCCAATGCTCTCTGCATTTAGTCTCAATGGTTAGTAAATTCATGTTATTTTGGTAAAATTACCAATAGCTTGGGATGGTGAAGTAGGTAGTGCAACACTTACGCCTAGTTGTACAGAAAAAGTATGAATTCCATATCCTGTTGAGCAAACAAGGTGTTTAGCACGTACTCGGCAACAAAGTCTTCCACATCTATGATCATCTGTGCGGAGACAATGTATGGATCGAGGAACCCTACTTTTTCGTGTATACTTCTGGTTTGTTCAATCATCATCCTACATATAAAGAAGGTATGGGTTACATATATGTGGATATAATACGTGTAACACGAACATCAAACGTGATTGCGAACACTTACAGTGTGTAGCATCTGATGAGAGAGACTTCGAGGGACTAGAGGTTGTAGAGTTCCCACAGGTCCGAGGGACTAGAGGTTGTAGAGTTCCCACAGGTCCACGAAGTTCACAAAGAACTGGTAGTTCTCGAAGTCGTGGTGGAAATGTTTCTTACTAAAGTCCACCTTCAAAGTTGTGGTCCGTTGATTCTTTGGCTTCTTGACTTCCTTGAGGTAGTACTCGTACAACTCGCGGGTGTATTTTCTGAGGGCATCGAGCACCTCTAGCGATTTGAGCCATGGCTCTCCTTCAACATATTTATCAGCTAACGGCGCGAAGGAGAAGTATTCTTCAATGTAAAGGTGTGGTTCCTTCGGCACCTTCGCCTTCGATTTAGCGCCTCGTTTCTTTTAATGATCGGCTTCGACGACTTGGCTGAAGACGAATGGGCCCTTGTTGGAAGCTCACAGGCCAAGGTGGTTACCACCGACACCGTAGCGATTGTGTTGTCCTCATTACATGCAACATAAGTCTCTTGAATCACAGGCATGTCTACCTCCCGTGATTCAGCTTGGTCGATAGATGGACAGTGCCAGTCTTCCAATACTACATCCCTCTTCGGCCACTGGATGAATGTCCCTTCAGCTTGGCCTAGTCTCATAATCTCATCATTTGGTGGAAACTTCAGCTTGATGGACTTGTAGGTGTCGTAGACACAGCCTACACTGACCTTCGCATTCCCACGCACCATCGGGACACGGTGGATGAGATCACCTTCATTGGATGGACATACCATCCCTGTTGCAACCTCCAAAGGCTCACGTCAAGAAGCCACACCAATAGGTTGCACCGCGTCGTATCCTTATATGCAAAATGTGGTAGAAGATAGAATAGTTAAGTACATTAGGTTTGCGACAGAATATATTGTGGAACTTGAGATTGACATTTAATTACCAGGATCTCATCGATGGGATACGAGATGGCGCGCTCAACTTCACCACTGGGGACGGAGGTTTGGCTACTCTTTTGGTTAGCAGCAAGGCTGCTTTGCATTTGTACGTTGCCTTCTGAGGCCATAGCCACCATCTCCTCGAGGGCTCTTCAACGAGCATCGACCCTCATTTCCACCGTGGCGGTGATTTCTTCTGTAAGAGTGGCTCTATCTCTTACTTCACGCTCGGCTTTGGCCGTGTTCTTATTCCTATACCGATGCAAATCATTAGGGAATACATCTCTCCATGTAGCATAAACACCTGTGCCCCTCGTGTGACCAGGATGCTCCTTGGTGCTGATGGCCTGTGTAAGAATATCTTTGTTCCTTCAGAATTCCCAAGGAGAGGATTGTGTCGACAGGTTCTCCTGTAATAGAAGAACAAGCTACTAAATATGGTGTTGAGGTGATGGATATACTAAGAGGCGGGTATTGAAAATGACATATTATCAATCTAGAGTAGACCTCCCGGGTTGCTTCACTCGCGAAGGGTTGGGCGTCCGAAGTCATCGAACCTGGAGTCCTCCTCGCGTACAACCAATTCCGCACGCACCGAGATTCTACATTCGGGAATGGCAAGGGCTGGTCATTCAGGCGTGCCATCTCCTCCTCGTCCATCCATTTCCATACTTTCGGTGCGTACCCAGAACTACCTATCCTGTGATGGTGGGTGTTCTTGGCTGCCAGCACCTTCATCGCTTAACTCTTTGCCCTAAATTCTTTTGTTTCCCTGGACGACTTAAATTGGGCCCACATCTCGTGATCCATCCATTTGTGGACATTGAACGGCTCCTCATCCTTTGCGATGAAGTTATGGCGGATGTCAGCGATATGGGGACCTGGATCCCCTATTCCGCTGGCAAAGGGCCGAACTTGATGCCACGTCGCCAAGGGCGTGAGAGTCAGGTAGGTATGCTCGGGGGCTCGCTCCCCGAGCACTGTAACCACTCGGTCCCCAGGGGGTCTCCCGAGTTGTCCCTTAAGGCTACTCCCCGAGCACCCAGGGCAATTTTGGTCCCACTTGGGTTGGCAAGTGCTCCAGGTGCCATGGACTAGCCAAGTCGTGTGCTCGGGAGTCCCCGAGCTCGGGAACCCCGAGCACCTCTTGTGGTCTTGGCCCAGCACATGTGGCAAGGACCCCGAGCACTCCTCGGGGGTCTTTCCCAGCACATGTGGCAGGAGTCCCGAGCACCCCTCGGCAGGGTCCCTCGCGGGTCCCTCCCACGTGGCCCAACAGGCGCATTTAATGCCTGCACGGCGCATTTAATGCTCGTCTGCAGGTGTGCTTTCTCTAAGACCGATGCAGGCAAAATGACTTTTCTCTGGGCATTTCCCATCCTCCGACGTGATAAGCCCTGTCAGTTATCAGCCTGACACCCTTTTTGACTTTGGAGCGCGTCGCCGCGTGCCTAGGTGCACCCCTCTGATCCGTGGGACCCGGGTGGTTACAAGCGTGGCGGAAGGCTTGCCAAAGAAGTCTTCATTCTACGGCTTAGCTTCATCATAAGGGCCCGGTTTTCAACTGGGGCATGTCAGAACTATTCCTCTACAGCAGCCTTCGGCGGCCGGCGTGGATCGCCCACGCCCTTTATGTAAGCAACAGCACTGTTGCATTTATTTATTCTTCGGCCATTGTGGTAAACCCCCGGATGTATAAGGGGAGAGCCGAGGCCATGAAGCAGGGGGATAAAAAAAAAGCAAAAAGCCTACTACCTGAACGACGGCTCTCTGAAGACGGTTTCCTTTAGACAAATTCCTTAGACTCAAATGCAGGAGGAGCTCGATAGCTCTCTCTGGTTAAGGGGTTGAGCTCATTGTAATCCTAAAAACATCCATATATACACAGAGAACAAGACGTAGGATTTTACACCGAAATGGTGGCCTGAACCTGGAAAAAACACTGCCTCTTTGCCATTTTTCTAGCACAATCTAGCACCTAAGGCCCGCCATAGTTCCACTGTAGCTCCTGTTCCAGCACCTCCCCGGCCGAATCTCAAAAGGGGGTCCCTCCGAACCACCGACGCCGGCGTTCACACGTCGACAGCGGAGAAAAAATTTGAACTCCTTCCAAGCTTTATTAGCGACCTTCAGGGCAGCGGCATCGGCACGGGCCTGAAGCTCTTCTGGGATCACAAAGTAGATGTTGATATCTTCGATCACAATCGTACGAAGATCTCGCCCCACCTTCTTCCACAATTCTAGAGTCGCGCGATAATCCCGCATGTCATTCTCCATTTCGCCGAGTTTTGTTCCAGTGCGATCGGTGCCCCTGACGGGCCTAACTCTGTTATGGGAAATTGGCCCTTAGGCCTTTGACTTGGTACTCTTGGAGCCTGTCTTGATTTTGACATGTTTCCAGACGCATCAGAATTGTCCCCGGCAACCTTGGGGAGGCTTGGCGCTCAAGACTCGACATCTTCTAGAAGTCGCATAACATTAAGAATAATTAGATGGCAATGAAAAATAATAGCAATAGTCGTCTCATAGGTGCAGGTGCTGGTGAAACAATAGCTTATGGGGCTTGAGTCAAAGGAGCTTTCATAGACAGGAATCATAATAGAAAGAGCAGGCCTACGATCAGCGAGTGTCCTTTTTAAGTTGCGAGCCTGTGAAACCATAGACGCCTTACAGCGCCCCCTTTCTCTTTTGAATTAGAAAGAAGGGGACGGGGGGATAAAAGACAAAGAAAGAGATCAGGGGGCTTTATTAATGATCGGAGAAAAGGAAGGGGCGTGGTTGATGTGTCACCGGGGAACCCGTAGGAAGGGGAGACGACCGGCCTCATTCACATCTGAAATCGCCACTTCTATTCTCTTTTCTTAGGTATATGAAGACTTGCTTTTTGGTCCCTTTCGTCTAGTGGTTAGGACATCGTCTTGTCATGTCAAAGACACGTACTTATTCCTAGCCGGAGGTATCATTGGATAGGATAAATTGCCTCCCAGCAAGCAAGACGAGATAAGTGAGCCAACGCCGAGCGAGACAATGATACCGGGTGTTCGGCTTTGTTTCTGGGGGAACCCCTTGCCGGGATGGAGCCGAGCGTGGAAGGTGACGAGGCACACATGGAGTGTGCCCGTGGAGGGCATTGAAGCGCATGTGGTACCTTGGCCGTGGATGGTGTTGAAGCGCACCAAGATACTTTGCCGAGACGTCTGTGGTGGTGCACGCATATGGCTGGTGCCGAGTGCTAAGTCCGGTACCTAGTTGTTGCGGACCTTCAGTTGTGCACGATAATGAGAGTTTACAGAGTGTTATGGGGTGTGTAGCACCCTGCCTCCCAACAGAAAAAACTTTGCACTCGAGGGCATAGCTGAAAACGCCTGTGGCCTTCCGCAACCACAACATTCAATGCCCGATGGTGTAGCAAGGAATGCATTGATGTTTCCTCTGGCATGGACACTTCACATGCGATAGGGACCAATAATTAGCGTGCGATGGCTACAATCATTTAGTGTATGATGACGACAACACATGACACTCGACGGTGGGAAACACTTGGCGCTCGATGGTGACAAACAATAGGTCACTTGATGGCGACAAACACATGACACTCGATGGTGGCAAACACTTGGCGCTCGGTGGCGACAAACAATTGGTCACTCGATGGCGACAAACACATGACACTCGATGGTGGCAAACACATGGCGCTCGGTGGCGCGTGTAAGAACATTTCTGCCTTACTTTGACGTATACGCCTGTTTCGATGTCACGGGGAGCTATCGTCGCACGACTCCGAAGGGAAGGGAGCTGAAACCTATCACGAGGGGGGCTTGATGCCTTGTCGATGCGTTAAATCCATTGCTGAGACAAAGTTGTCTACACTTGTGGATGAAGTGTGGTGACGTTTCGCTACTGACATGCTTGGTCGAAGCGACACGAGCAATGTGGACGTTTGCGTGACTGATGTTGATGACGACCCCGTGCAGTGTCGACGACAATAGGAGCGAAGGACGCACAGTCCAAAGTGGCAAGTGGTCATCGGGACGACGAGGTCGCGTGATGTCACCAAGGGCGAGCGTACTCGTCTGCAAGTTTGAACACATGCTTGCAGGCGGCGCAGTCATGCCCCGACAATGTTGATGTCAGGCTCGAGGGATATTGCCGAGGACAGCCGTTGAGGCCACGAAGTCTGAACATGTGCGGTTGTTGATAATGTCGAGCTCGCGTGATGTCGCCAAGGGTGGGGCGGAGGACACTTAAGTCTGAGCGCACGCAAAGGTGATGTTGATGAGGAGCCCGAATGGTATACCAAGGGTGCGCAGGTGAGTGAGCGAGCCACAATCACGTAGGCGACTAAGCGCGTGGGGCGCGTGCGATGTTGACGAGCCCCTGGTGTTGTCGAGGATGGGCACGGAGGATGCCAAGTTCGAGAGCGCAGACGAGGGTGATGTCAATGACGCATCCCTAGTGTCGCTGAGGGCTAGCACGGAGGATGCCAAGCCCGAGAGCGTGGACGAGGGTGACGTCGATGATGAGCCACTAGTGTCGACGTCGGTGGGCACGGAAGACCCCAATTTTGAGAGCGTAGACGAGGGCGATGTTGGTGACAAGTCCTTAGTGTCGCCAAGGACGAGTGCGGAAGACGCCAAGTCCGAGAGTGCGCGTGAGGGCAATGTCAACGACAAGCCCCCGGTGTTGCCAAGGACGGGCGCGGAGGACGCCAAGTCCGAGAGCTCGCGTGAGGGTGATATCAATGACAAGACCCTAGTGTCACCGAGGGCAGGCGCGGAGGACGCCAAGCCCTAGAGCACGGATGAGGGCGATGTCGATGATGAGTCCCTATACAAGTGTGCGGTGTCGCAGGAGAGCACATGCATAGATGAGGTAGAGGTCACGTGAAAGCGTGTGTCATGTCGAGGCCGAGCATGCACGCAGTGCCTGTGGAGGGGTCGCGTGCCTCGCAGTTGCCAACGTTGTTCTCGAGCTTCTCCTCGACATCATCCTAGTTGACATGACTTCTTGCCCGTGTCCCCACGGATGGTGCCAACTGTCGTAGCTACAAGACTAGGCAGTATACTTTAGGCACCCCCGATCGGCTACAGCGACTATCGGTGGTGCATGAGGAGTATGAGCAAGTATGACGCTTGGGTTGTTCGTTGAGGCGAGGCACGAGACATGTACGACGGGGTGAAACACGAGTCATGTACGAGGAGATGAAACTCGCCACGTGTACGACGAGGTGAAAGTCACTTTTGTGTTGAAGTGTAGAACTAGGGTTAGAAGAGTTCTCCCCAGATCTCTACCCCTATGGGGGGTATTTATAGGGTTTGAGAATGGAAAATATGAGATTATAATTTTGCCCTCACATGAGAGAGAATTTACAAGGGTATTATGGTCATTTTCCCATCCTTAGAGGATATTGGGAGAATATTCCTAGGCATCTTCGGGGAATATTCTTTGGCATCTTTGGAGGAATCCCTAAACACATCGAGGTGGTCTTTCACGACGTCGACGTAGACCTTAACGATAACGGACATCAAAGTGATCCTTGACGATGTCGACGTAGTCCTTGACGATGACGGACGTCGATGTAGTCCTTGACATTGACGTAGACCTTGATGACGATGGGCACTGAGTTGCCGTTGACGTCGTCGATGTAGTCCTTGACGACGTCGACGTAGTCCTTGATGGTGACGGATGTCGAGGTGGTCCTTGACGATGTCAACGTAGACTTTGATGATAACGGACGTCAAGCTGGTCCTTGACGACATCGACGTAGTCCTCGACGATGACGGACGTCGAGGTAGTCCTTAACGATGTTGACGTAGACCTTGATGACGACAGGCGCTGAGGCTACCCTTGACGTCATCGATGTAGTCCTTGACGACGTCGATGTAGTCCTCGACGGTGACGGACGTCGAGGTGGTCCTTATCGATGTTAACGTAGATCTTGATGACGACGGGCGCTGAGTTTGCCCTTGATGTCGTCGATGTAGTCCTTGACGACGTCGTTGTAGTCCTCGACGGTGACGGACGTCGAGGTAGTCTTTGACGATGTCGACGTAGACCTTGGTGGCGACGGGCGCTGAGGTTGCCCTTAACGTCGTCGATGTAGTCCTTGAAGATGACGAACATTGTGGCTGCCCCTTGACAGCGTCAACTTGGTCATTGATGGTGAATGTGGAAAACTTCAAAAACGGGCTAGCGCGGGGACCCCTCCCCCAACAGTACTCGCCACAGGCATCCTCAAGCGTGGATGAAACCTAGAATTCGTAATTATCGCCATCGAGGAACTTTTCATCAAATGATTCTTCCTTGTCGTCCATTGCATCTGAGAGGTGGTGCAGTAATGAGTACACGGAGTACTCAGCAAGCCACATTAAGAAAAGAACTATTTAAGTATATGCTTTGGATTTCAATGAGGGAATATAGGTTTTTAGATCTGGTGGATGCATATCCCTAATCTCCACCTTAATATTGAAAAACCTTTTTGATCAAACATTTTGATCATAAAGCAATTGAAATCTGAACGACTCCATCGAGTCAGGTGTCACATTTATTTAACTATCATTGAAATTCTACTTATGCTTTGCACTGGGAATCGCCCCTAAACACAATTTCATTGACTGGAAGCATAGCGTATTCAAATACCATTTAGTTTCATTGAAGAACCTTTTTGATCAAACATTTTGATCGTAAAGCAACTGAAATTTTAACGACTCCACCAAGTCGGTGTCACGTTTATTTAACTATCATTGAAAATTCTACTTATTCTTTGCATTGGGAATTACCCTAAATATAGCTTCATTGACTAGAAGCACGGCGTATTCGAATACCATTTAGTTTGACTCTACAGAGTTGCTTAGCTTTACCCAATACCTATACCTCCTATTGTCACTATAGGTATACCCACGCCTATTGGTGCGTTGACAAAGGTGAGGTATCAAGATTTTTTATCTACTTTACCTTTAGAAGTTTCTACCCAGGAAAACCAGATCACTCATTCCCCAGGAGCTTAACCGGGCCAAGGGTTAGCTAGCATGTACGGGATTTGAGTGTGTTACTGTTGTGCTTTCCAGACAAACGGCCTATCATCTTCACTGCTTCTGCGGGCCATTCATAAGATCGTAATGGCAAGCTAATCTGTAGTTATCCAATAGGTAGAGCAGATTACTAAGCCAAGTTTGGCGAGACAGGCATGTGGTTAAGCAGTTTTTGTGTTTATTACTTAGCATAAGGGTCTCATCCTTATATGCTTTGAGTAATGTAATCTGAATTATTACTCTTACTTTATGGGAGGGGTATGTCTACGCAATCATTAAATGAAGGGTCCTAATTTCTCAGTCGCCAACTATCGGCAATTTAAATTTAAGACCACATACTCCTTTGTTTTTACTAAGATTATTATCATTTTCTAGAGATAATCTTATTCGTCTGATTCGATATAAATTACACTACTAGGGTTCTCAAGGTGCATATGGCCTGCAAAGTTAACAAGGCTTTTCGGTGGTAGGATTTAACTAAGCAATCATGCCATTTAAAATTACTGGGATAATCAAATAACATGCAAGAATATATAATTAAATTAGAATATATAATTAAATTAGAATATATAATTAAATTAGTAATACATAAAGTATCAGGCATGTAGATTCAACATGAACAAGGAATGTAACTTGCCTAGTGTCTCGGGGTTGATTTGAACTTCCTCCTCTAGAAAACCTTCACCTTCCGGATTCTCTCTAAACATCGGATCGTTGCTACCATATCCTATTTGCAAAAAGATCTAAACATTAATAAGTTCGAGCTCAATAGATGCTAGCTAGGAGAAAAATATAAATGATTATGGAAATAAGTTTACTAATGGAAGATGGAAAGTTTTAGGGTTTGAGGGTATTAAGAAGTGGGATTTAGGTTAAATAGTATGGAAAATGGAATAGGGCGTCCAAACAATCAAAACAGGTATATTATATGTTTTTAGGGTCAAGTAAACAGTAATGGATCTGTTACTATTCACTATGGTGGGATGAACAGTAATAGATCTGGTAATGGGCTTGGCCATGAACTGTTGGGTTAATAGGGATGGGCCAACTTGCTACGGGTACTAGGCTTGGCCTAATTGGCCTGTTTAGCCGGCCTATACTAGAGATGAGCCGGCCCCAGTGGCATTTTTGCTGAGGTGAAGGGGTACGGCTCGGATCATTGCCTCGGCACGATTTGCATCTGATTTTGGGAAAGAACAGAGGAGGCGGCCCAAACACCTCCTAAATTTACTATTTTTCCTATCAGAGGTCGACCTCACACTTGATAGCACCGATCTACACATACTTGGCGTTATCGGTTGTGGCGCCAAAAGAATAGAGCTATATCTTTCTATAGTTTTGAAGCTGATTTAATTTTGAAATTTGTCAAAAAAATCAAATTAAAAAAATTACCGCGGAAGGTAACTTAGCGTGTTCCTCTTGCACGCGCGGCCAGAGTTTTCGTCGTTTTGGCTTCTCGGTCATGGCTCAGAGGCTTCTTTGGTGCGAAGGGAGTATGGCTGCTGCTGCCCCTCCAAACACCATTGAAATGATTAGGATGGATATAATAGACGTCATGCGTGCGATGCATGGATAATATGTTGTACGTCTAGATCTTGATCCATCCAATTATTGCATATGAAATAAACTTGTTAACTACCGTTATAAATTGTGAATCAAGTAGCCCGTCACCATTCGGTTGCGTTCTTGTGAAGTTTGTTTTTCTCTCTAATATTACCATGGATTGGGGTGAGCAAGTTAATATAAACAAAATTTTCGCTTCGGCACACACATTTAATAAAAGTTTATGAATACGAAAGCTTCATGTTGGACAAATCTCTCTATGAGCTGGAGCGACAAAGATTCGCTAAGAATAAATTCCCTCATTATGCTTGCGCTCCGTGCCATCTAGCTCGAGCTTAATGGAAGAATCTTCAGGAGACAAGTGAAAGCCCTCGAGCACTGTCTTAGGCTAGATCTACGAGGAAGCTGAAAGGTGGAAGAAAGTAGGTTTTTTTGAAGAGTAGTGTTGGGTCATTGGCTCCAGCCTTGCAATAGAGTTTTGTTATTTTACAATCGTGGATCCATTTTTCTTTGTCTATCTTAATAGAAAAAGGCATGCCGTCTCGCACGTTCCTAAAATACTAAAGCGAGAACAATTACTAATGAAAAATGGCAAAATTGTGACATTTTCTTTTATTGTCCTATTTCTACTGCTCCGACATAGTACATTGGCTAATGTTGTTGTTGCTCCATGTGGTGCTCCGTCTGCTGATCAAGAATATGTTGCATACAGACAATCATAGAGATGATCATACTCTTTTATATTTATGATTATTGAATAATGTCCTTAGTACTATCTTTAATATTGATAAGTAAGTACGTGACATGCTTGTGAAACTCTATATTAATATGTGTAATGATTATCTAAAATGATCCCTAGTTGATAAAGCATATGGGGACACATGTGTGGGTTAGCACATGTATTGGTTGATGACCATGTTTCATGAGTCACAGATATGGAAATATCAAAATAATAATATGGACACATGTTAATAAAACACAAGGCTGCATCGGCCTACCATGGGACACAACGAGAATATTGTATTCTTACTTGTCATCTGTTGGTCTCATATATAATACGTATAATATATTCTTAGACATGAGATTGTCATATGTACTTAAGATGTGGAGCGATTTACTTAGAGGTTTCCAAACGCTACCTGTCGACGAGATGGCTCTCGGTCAACAGGTGTAGGCACCCCGGGTTGGAGACCGAGGTGCTAGGGGAAGACTTGGGGAACGAAGCCAAGCGTCCGCGGGACTTTATCCAACCACCGCCGAAGACAAAAGTATTGAAGAATGTGTGGTGGAAGCTTGTATTGATCCCTTTTCATACGGGGTGCCAACTTGCCCTTATATAGGCAAAAACTGGCTTACAAGTGTAAATACATCGCTACCCCTCTAAAGGTTACAATCTTTTCCTAGCTCGTGTCACCGTACATTTGGCCGAACTCGTACTCTCCACCTCGCCGCTACCTACTACATGCGCCGGTATATTCGTAGATTCCCTTCGCTGGTACGGCTCGCCTCCGCCCTTGTCGTCCTCTGCGCCGGTGACGTCGTCCGTACCCGGTGGTCCCACCTCGCCTTCCTCCTCGCTCCGGCCGAGTCGCCCTCTTACCTCGTCCGTGGGGGCCGACTTGCTTCTCGCCTCAGCGGTTAAGTCGTTCCGACCGAGATGGCTTCCCGTTGGCTCGATCCCACCTAAGACCCCTGCATAACTCCTTACGTTAATCATGACATGAACAGAGGACAGGGGGTACCTCGTCCTGGAGCCTCGCCCGGACTCCCCCAACAGTAGCCCCTTGCGGGGGCGAGCGGCGGGGAATTCGACGTCGTTCGCGCCCGCATCCTTCCTCTAGTGGGAGGCGGAGAGCCCGGGGTGAGGTGCCCCCTCCGACTCTCCTGATCCCCGATCTCCTTGCTCGCCAGTTTCCATAAAGGCCGCCTCACGTCTCGGGCGGTTACGCTCCAACCCGCTTATCCCGCTCCGCGCCCGTTACTTCACCTCGTAGTTCGGGCCACCCCGGGGCTATAAATACCCCCGTCCCTTTCCGCGTCACAGCGTCTGCCTTCCTCGCTTGCAACTCGCCGCTCACTGCGCCCGAGCCTTGAAACCTTCTCGCCCGGTTCCTACCTTCGGCACAATTCGCCGCTCGCACTGGGTCGCGATCAAGCGTCTTCAGGACGATTTGGCGTTTGAGGGGGAAGGGACGACCATGTCGACCAGCAAGGCCGCTGCGGTCACGAAGCAGAAGGGGAAGAAGGGAGCCGAGGTCACCTACACCCGGTGGCTTGGTACGACTCAGGCGTCGGACACCACGCTGTCTCGCCTCAGTGCGGCGGGGTGCTTCCCCCTGGGGTTGGACGAGCACGGGCCGGCCCTCCCCGAGGAAGGGTGTACAAGAGCTAAACCGCCGGCGGGCCACATCGTCGTATTCTCCGACCAGTTCAGGGCCGGGCTCACTTTCCCCGCCGCGCCCATCGTCCAGCTCGTCTTGGACCACTTCGGCCTGGAGATCTCGGATCTCAACCCGACCGCCATCTCCCGTTTGGCCATCTTCGAGTTCGCAATGAAGTCGATGCGGATGGACAGCACGGCAGCCGGCTTCGCCATGTTTCACGAGCCGGTGATGACCACCTCGGCCGTCCACAACGGGGCCCACTCTCTCTTCAGGACGATCGGCTTCCGAGGGTGCCGAGGCTCCGACGGCTCGTATCTGGCCATGGCGTTGAAGAACAAATGGAAGAATTGGAAGAACGAGTGGTTTTTCTACCGGGTTGGCGACCTCGGCTTCACCGGCGATAAAGTCGCCCCTGGGTACACCACTCGCACGCCGCTCGCCTCCACGGCGGACTTGGCGAGGCGCGACGCCCTGAAGGTGATGAGCCACCAGCTCTCGTCGCGCGACTTAGTCGAGGAGTACCTCCTTCTGAAGATCCGGCCGCTCGCCACCGGCTAGAGTATGAAGTGCAAACCTACTCCCGACGGGCAACCTCTCGGGCCCTGCTCCTTTTACGGGTACGAGCCGACGAAGGGGTACGACCTCGCCCGGGCGGAGCGAGACGCGAATCTCCTCCTGGGGCGCTACTTGCCGTCCGAGGCGGTGGTCGTCTCGAAGATGATCGCCGTTCGCCGGAACCGGGCCTGCGAGTTATTCGGCTGGGATGTTCCTGCTCGCCCGGACATCGCCCCGGCCGGAGACACTAAGGCGGGGGAGAAGAGGAAGCGGCCTGCTCCGGCCCCGAAGGCGAAGGCGGCCCCGAAGAAGGCAAAGCCGATTAGCATCGCCGCCGAGCTAGCGGACTGGGATGATGACGACGCCGACAGCGACCACCACGAGTCGCCTACTCATGGCGAGGCGAACTCCGACGGATCTGAGGACGACGAGGAGTACGAGGAAGGGTCGCGCGACGGCAGCGACGAGGAGCCCCCGTCGAAGAAGCAGGACGACGTGGCGGCTAAGCCCGGACCAGGCGCAGGCAAGGGGCCGATGGGCGGTCTCTTTACCGTGGTGCACTTGACGGCCGTGACGGGGGAGAAGTTCTCCTGGGAGTCGTCCTCCTCGTCTTCGTCTGATGTCGAGATTGGCGAAGCCGTTGGGGCCGTCGAGGGCGACGTCGCCGAGGGGTCCCTTCAAGATCCCCCGGTTTCTTAGGTGCGGTCGCCTGCCGCGGAGCCTCGCTCGGGCGAAGCTCTGCCCGGAGGTACGACGATGGAGCACGCACCACTGGCGGGAACTTCCAAGGAGCGCTCGCCTGACGGCGCAGATGGCGAGGCCGACCCGGTGAAGGCGCCGATACCCGAGAAGGTTTCCGCCCCAGACATCGTGACGGTGCTATCCTCGACATCCCCGCGGGGGAAGACGAAGAGCGGGGGTTCCCTCGACTCGACTCAGCCGTCTCGTCCCTGCGTGGAGCTGTCCGGTCGGCTCGGGCCGGAGTTCTTCGCCACCTCGCCGCTGGACCTAGACCTCATAAGTCGCCCTGAGGCGAGGCTGTCCGAGGAGGACGTGGCGGCGAGTTTCGTCGGGATGTCAGCATCCCAGGTCAGAGCGGCGGCACGAGCCGCGGCGCTGAAGGTAACCTCGCCAGCCCCTTGTTTCCTCCGGTGGATGAATACTAACTTCTCCTTTTTCAGTGTCTGTTCGTTGCCGAGAAGCTGGCGCTTCTGGAGGCGCGCGCGGGCGACACCGACAGTCCGCTGGCCGAGGAGCGGGCTCGCACCGCCGACGCCCTGCACGCCCTTAGCTCCGCGGAGGACAGGTCGGCCGCACTCGCCGTGCGTCTGGACGAGACTGCCTCCGAGGTGGGACTCCTGAAGTCTAAGCTGAAGGAGATGGAGAGGCGCGCTATTCGCGCGGAGGGCGATCTCGCCACAGAGCGCGAAGGGGCCAAGGCGTTGAAGAAGCGCGCCTCTGAGGCGGAGGAGTCGCTCGCGTCCGAGCGCGGGAAGGCCGAGGCGGCGGCGAAGCTGCTCGCTTCGGAGGAGAAGAAGTCCGCCTCAGCCGAGCGGGAGGTCAAGCAACTCCGCGCCGACCTCGCCTTGGTGCACGAGCGGCTCGGTTTCCACGCCGACCAACATTCTCGGGCGCGCCGGCTCGTCGCAGGGTTGTGTCACGCGGCGCACGTGACGAGCGAGGTGGTCGGCCTCGACGTCGCTCCCTTCAGCTGCGATGATGCGGATGCTTATACTACGGAGGGCTTAAAATGGGCGACTCGGGTCTGCCACGACTCTCATTTGGCGGCCTTGCAGTTTGCCCAAGACAACGCCCGGGCCGCCGCAGAGCTCCTCCTCGGCTGCTCCCTCTTGGCGTCTCGCCCCGAGTCTTCGGTCTTCTCGGCTCCACGGTATGTCGCCCCGAAGACAGCCGACGTGGTCGGGGTCCGTCGTAAGTTCAAGGGCGAGGCGGACGCTTTCATGTCTTCGGTCTGGACTTCTCGCAAGAAAGGGCAGAAGTACGTGGAGGCGATCCAGAAGTCCCGGAAGCGGCCGAGCGTGGGGGGCGAGCTCGAAGGGCACTGAAGGCACTTCGGGTGGCAAGTCGCCCGCATCGTCCCCGCCGCCAAAGGTTTAAAGTTCGCCTTCAGGGCCGGTTTAAACACTTTTCCTTTTTTTGTCGCTGCGTCGACGTGCCTGCCGCCTGTGGCCTTTTTGTGAACTCGCCGCGTGGCGTAGAAATCTTTTGGTTAAGTCATGAGTTGGCCTCGTTTATTTATATCGATGTTCATTTTTACCGTGCTTGCTTGCAGACTACGTCGTCGCGACATAAGTCGTCTGCTGGGCGACGAGGTTCTCGCCCTATCATGGCTATGTCGCATAAGCATTGCTCGGCCGCCCTGCTGGCTACTCGGAAGGACGACGACGGACCCGGGGGGTCCGCGGGGGATGTCGCCCTGGGGGTCGTTGCAGCCCGAAGGAGCGGGCTGCTTGCCGTGGTTAGCGAGGAGGTCGAGGGCGACGATTCGGCTGAAGACAAAGGGGACGGGGACCTGATCCTTTTGGCCCTCGCCGCCGAAGTGCCTAACGATGCCGAGTAGGGTTGTTGTATCGTCTAGTTCGCCCCAGATTTTTGGGACGCTGACTTTTCGGTTTTCCTTGTGTTGTTGCGCCGGACGCGACTTTGTAATCCATTATGGACCGACGGGGGCCCTTTCCCACCGGAAATAAAGGGGCGACCGTGAAGTAGTCGCGGTCGCCTCCTCTTGTAACCGCAGATCTATTATCCACTTATTTACTTACTTTCGTATGCTGGGCGAGGTATGTGTTGGACGCGCTGCGAGGTAGTGTAGGATCGTCGAGCATTTCTCCTCGTTGAACGCCATGTCGCCGGTTGAGCTGACGCGGTTGATCCTGCGTGCCATACGCTGCTTGTAACTTATTGTGGACCGAAGGGCCCTTCCCCCACTAGAAATAGGGGCGACCGCGAAGTAGACGCGGTCGCTCTGTTTCGTAATCGCGTAGGCGGATATGTATTGCTTTGCGTTTATACAATGGGCGAGGTGCTTCTTGTTTGGACGAGGCGAGGTTATGTAGGACTCGCGTACGATGTTGTTGGTGAAGTCGAGGGGGTTGACCTTAATGGCGTGGTGTCTTGGGGGGGGGCGTCGCTGCTAGGTCAGGACGAGGCTCTGGGACGTGTCGCCATTGAGGCCGAGGCGCGGGGCCGGGCCGTGTCGTCATTAGGTTAGGGCGCGGCGCGGGGCCGTGTCGCCACTGAGGCCGAGGCGCGGAGCCGGGCCGTGTCGTCGTTAGGTTAGGGCGCGGCGCGGGGCCGTGTCGCCACTGAAGCCGAGGCGCGGAGCCGGGCCGTGTCGTCGTTAGGTTAGGGCGCGGCGCGGGGCCGTGTCGCCACTGAGGCCGAGGCGCGGAGCCGGGCCGTGTCGTCTAGGGCGCGGCGCGGGGCCGTGTCGCCACTGAGGCCGAGGCGCGGAGCCGGGCCGTGTCGTTAGGTTAGGGCGCGGCGCGGGGCCGTGTCGCCATTGAGGCCGAGGCGCGGAGCCGGGCCGTGTCGTCGTTAGGTTAGGGCGCGGCGCGGGGCCGTGTCGCCACTGAGGCCGAGGCGCGGAGCCGGGCCGTGTCGTTGAGTTAGGGCGCGGCGCGGGGCCGTGGGTTCGATCCCCACGGTCGGCGCCAACTGTCGACGAGATGGCTCTCGGTCAACAGGTGTAGGCACCTCGGGTCGGAGACCGAGGTGCTAGGGGAAGACTTGGGGAACGAAGCCAAGCGTCCGCGGGACTTTATCCAACCACCGCCGAAGACAAAAGTATTGAAGAATGTGTGGTGGAAGCTTGTATTGATCCCTTTTCATACGGGGTGCCAACTTGCCCTTATATAGGCAAAACCGGCTTACAAGTGTAAATACATCCCTACCCCTCTAAAGGTTACAATCTTTTCCTAGCTCGTGTCACCGTACATTTGGCCGAACTCGTACTCTCCACCTCGCCGCTACCTACTACATGCGCCGGTATATTCGTAGATTCCCTTCGCTGGTACGGCTCGCCTCCGCCCTTGTCGTCCTCTGCGCCGGTGACGTCGTCCGTACCCGGTGGTCCCACCTCGCCTTCCTCCTCGCTCCGGCCGAGTCGCCCTCTTACCTCGTCCGTGGGGGCCGACTTGCTTCTCGCCTCAGCGGTTAAGTCGTCCGACCGAGATGGCTTCCCGTTAGCTCGATCCCACCTAAGACCCCTGCATAACTCCTTACGTTAATCATGACATGAACAGAGGACAGGGGGTACCTCGTCCTGGAGCCTCGCCTGGACTCCCCCAACACTACCCGTAACTAGGTAGTTATAAATGTGTCTTTCGAGTTTGTCATAAAACATACTACGAGGCATTGTCGATCAAGATAGAATTTGTCCCTCCATCCAACGGGGGAGATATCTCTAGGCCTCTCGAGTGATCAGATCAGAAAATGCATGGCCATGCTACTTTGGTTATAGAGTTAAACACAAAAAGATATTCCAAGTCACGTGACCTCCCCCACCTCCGACCTCGCAGGTGGCCGCCGTTGTCCTGAGCCGCCGCCAAGTCGCCGCCCGAGCCAGCGCAGCGCGGGGAGCTCTAGTGGCAAGATCCACCCGAGGCAAGCGCGGTGAAGAGGAAGGACTGCGAGGCCGGCGCCGACGCCTCAGGGTCCCTCGCCTCCCACCTCGTCCCTCGCATTTTCGCAGCCCACCCCGGCCACCGACGCCGACAGCTGCCACCCTCCTCCAGAGTTTGGTCACCATCTTCGTCTCTCCCTATCGCTGTCTTATTGTTAGTTAATTGCGTTCATGGAAAGAGTAGATAAACTGTGCAGCACATGTAAAGATCAATCTTCATCTTTTATGCATATCGGCTCATTGTGTTTATCTGTGAATTTTGCATCCGATTCACCTTCATCTTGCAATCTCAGAAATGCAGCTCAAATCCAGAGGCTGCAAAGGTATGCTGACATTCAGATTTGAAGAAATATCTTGATATGTGTGTGTTTACATCTTGTAATCTCAGAACAAGACCTTTTAGTTAGCAATAGCCATAGTTCTGTTATCTTGTGTTAAGGAAAAAACGGCATCAGATGATTGTTTCTTGTACTCGCATTGATTGCTTAATGCAAATTATGTTAGGAAGTAGTTTGGTGCAATTGACGCTTGTATGGAATAGGTGTCGGATCATTTCTAGAATGATTATGCAATGCGCAATTGTGCAATAGCAATGTGGATGGTCTATTGTATGCATTGACGCGAACTAGAGGAATAGATCCTTTGATCTCACAAGGAAGATAATTGCAGACAAGATGAAGGATTTTATTTCTGAGCTTCTGATATAGGTGTTTTCAACTTGGAAAATAACATTAGGGAAGAAATCAGCGAACAAATTGAAGTACCCATGTTCAGGTTCACATATTGGTTCCTTAGCTTTCATATTCTTTCTCAGCTCACAAATTAATGATCATGCCCTATCGTGCGTCAGGTAACTTCCTAATCACCGTGAGCAAACATGAAAAATACTTGCACAACAAATGAAAATTCGGTTACTTGCTTGAATCATAACAAGAGCATCAATACTAACAGTACTTAGTTCGTAAGGTACTTAGTTAGGACTTAGAAGAGCAAGAAATAAAATAGGAAACGAGTCAATGGGTATTATAGACTTTCTACAATTCATCTCTGGCCATAAGCTCAAATGTTAGAAACTGTTTAGAAGAGAATGCGAGCTTATCAGGACTTCTCCGCACCAGAGCTTCTGGGTACCGTTAAGTTTAAGCTAGCTTATGCACAAGCCGAAGCCGTCTAGAAGGGGGCCTATGTTTCGGTAAAAAAAAATCGTTCTTAAAAATGATCATAAAAACAAGGAATGAAAAAAATATTGAAAATCCCCATTAAAAAGGGTGAAGAAACAGCGAAAATAGGAAATAAATAATGAAGTGAGAAAAACCGTGAATAAAACCTCACGAAAAACTAACAAAAGCCGGTAGGAAAACTATTGAAAACCAGTGCAAAAAAGAGGAGAACAACTTGTAATGAACTACATAATGGTGGGCATCCCCCTCTCCTCGAACTTCCCGAAAAAAGTGAAAATCCCGCCAAACGAAGATGTGACGGTGGCAATACTGCATTGTGAAACAAAGTTAGGGGTTTAAATAGTCTAATTTAGAAAGTACAAGGTAGGAGGTTTTCATAGTTGGGGGTATTGGATGGACTTCCTATCAAACAACAGAGGTTACGTGGACTTTTTCTTTTTCATAAATCAAATCTTAGTAACCAATAGCTATCTATGGACAAATAGATTGTATCTATTTTGGTCAATTAGTAGGTATAGTAAAAAAAATAGGTTGTATCAATTTACCTCAATTAATAGGTATACAAAGTATATTTGTATGATCCTCGAGGTGGTCTAAGCCCTAATGTTTGAATCATATCTTAGCCAAGCATAATTATCCATACACAAGATAACTACTATATTAATTTAAAAGAATTAATGCGTTATAACCTTTCATACTCCAAAAGACCTGCACTTGCCTGTACATGAACACCGTCAAGAGTGAAAATTGCAACACACAATAAATTGGAAGAACAACTGAAAGAAAGAAAGGACATGGGAAAAGAATGTCTTGAATCTGGGTCTTTAGGGCTGTGCAAGGCATGCGACGGTCCTTTACGGCCTATTTGATTAGATTATGGCTGTTGATAAAATTATTGTTGGCTGGCTATTTGAAAAGCAGTTGTAACTATGAGAAAGTGAACATATGACTTTTGGTTGATCCAAACCATCTACAACATTTTGGAAAATGAGCCTCAAAGCTTCAGCACATTGCAAAAAGCTGGAAAAAGACAGTTTCTCCAAATAGCTAAATTTGCACTATAAAGCACACAACCACTATTGGTAAAAGCTGCTTAGAAGCTGGCCATTTGGTTAGGCTGCAACTTTTTCCAGTAAAAAACTGCTGAAAAGCTCAACCAAACAGGGTCTAACTCTGCTTGATGTTGCATCAAAACTCTTGAATTTTGTCCTTGCAAGCTGCAACATTAGTTTGTGCTTTCAGTTGACAATTCCTTGAGGCAATTAATCTCGATAGTTTGAAACCATATAGATAAAACACAATACTAGCTACCAGCTTCCAGAGTGTGTACAAAATTTTTTAACCCGATTTCCTTTCGTGGGACATGCATGATCGCGCTATTTACCGGGGTTACCCCATCCCTTAGGATCGGCTTACCCATGTGCAAGTGCTGCTCACATGGAACCTTTCTCCTCTTCGGCCTTCAAATTTCTTATTTGAATATTTGCTACTACCACCAAGATTTGTACCGACGGCCACTACGCTTGGGCTCATGCTCCGGGTTTTGCAGCAGCTGCCACTCCTTCCTACTCATTGGGGCATGGAGCTCACCTAGATAGCTAGGTGTGGTTCGTGTGCTTCAGCACCATCCATTTTCAAGACTGGTTGATTTGGTAGGTGAATTGTTACACACTCTTTAGTAGATTTTGACTTCATATTTTGCGTGCAAGTTTAATAAGACATATTTACTTGTACATATTTTTCAGGCTTGTGCTTTGTACAAGGGAGACGAGGGCAAAATATTTGAATCCTTGCATTGCTAGAATGACTTACAACAACATCTAAAGTGGATTGACAGGTTATCTTTGAAAATACAAAAGACAACTACCAATTCAAGTCCGAGTTCGTCTGGTTCTATTAGTACCAATGAAAGTAAGTTTGATAATGTAGCTTAGACTTCTACTCCATAAAGTGAACGCTTGAAAAAAACCAATGGTAAGAAGGCAGAGAAAGAATGATTATGAAGATGTAAAAGTTATGGTAGTAATGTTGGAGGAGATAATCTTTACATGGAGGTGTTAGAAAATATGTGGTCAAAGAAGAGAAAGTTGGAGGCTGTGAGAGAGCGTAAGAAAGAGGAGCGCGATGAACGAGCATATCCACTAGAAGAAGAGAGGGTCGCAATTAAAAACAAATGATGATGCATGAGATAAAAAAAAAGCTCGAGGTAAGAGAAAAAAGTTAGAATTCAAGAGAATGTTGGAAGATCAAAGAATTATCAATATGAACATTAGTACCATGGCTAGCTCACAACAAAAATTCCACATGAGCCTCTAAAATGATATCATCGCTCAACGATCCAATAGGTCGGGTTGACCTACTTCATTTGTTGTATGAACTATTTTGTGGACTATAGTGTTATTTTGTTGGATGAATTATTTTGTTGTATGAGTGAATATATTATTTTGTTTAGTTGTTAGACAATATGTTCTTGTTTAATTGTAAATCAATAGAATATAGGAGAGGGGGGATACGGAGAGTGTGTCGGAAAGGAAAGAAATATGAAAAATAGTATTTTAGAGAGGCTCTTTATATGGAGACTACTAAGCGTGCACATACAACGCACATCTCGACTGATGCAAATTACAACTATTGTAAGCCATAATAGTCATAGTACAATTTTCACCAAATTGTTTTTTAAAAACAATAGTAATCAAGCACTCACAATGCAGTCACATTGCTCAGTATATACCACACCAATATGAGCTTCTTTCTAAACTAGTAAGCGTGCACGTGCAACACACGTCTCAACTAATACAAATTGCAATCTAAAAAAATTATAAACCATACTGATTGTAGTATAATTTCACCAAAATTTTAAAAATACAATAGTAATCAAACACACGCAATGCAATCGTGTTGTCCAATATATACCACACCAATATGAGCTCCTTTCTAAATTCTCATGTTATATCTACTCTACTATAATCCCAGCAAATTTTGGAATTGTCTTCTCAAATGATTATGTGTAATATGTCTAAAAAGAATACATAGACAAATAATTCCAGCCGCTGTTGAGATAAAGCTCACATAATTCGGAGTTTGTCTTAGTTGTCCAATTTTGTGTCTGGCCAAAGTAGAAGCAACATTTTCCAAACGTGCTTGAGTCCTTTCCATGAGTTTAGTCCCATGGCGAGCCAAATTGTCCCAGCCTTGCCAGCACCACTGCCATGCTATACACTGCCATGTTTGACTTCAGCAGGTTGTCCATGAAAGTCAAATTTCAAAACTTTGGATTTTTTTGTGTACTTGCAAGTAATGTCAGATACAACATTGTAAATTTGTAATGCAAAGATCTTCAGGTACATAACCGACGGCTTACTTTGAAACCAACTTTGTTGTCCAGGCAAGCATGCCAATCTGATTTCATATCCTTCAAAGTGACACGGTCATGAGGCTTACGGGTTGATAAATCAAATAGCACGTCATAAACTCATAATGCACCTACCCGTGAAGAAAATTTGTCCAATGAAACTAATAGTCATACCTCTTCGGACATGAAATGCAAGGCTCCACCTCATTAAGGTCCAGCGCAAGATATGAAGAGTAAAATCTGTCTGCTTGAGGTTGCAATCATACATGGAAATATGTCTACATTCTGGTCAACAAATAACTGAAATTCAAGTGCTGTAACACCAAAAAAAGGCAAACCTCATTGTAGTCCACAAACATATTGTTAGCTCATAGATATGCTTCATGGACACCTAAAACAAAATGCAAGGTTTAATTACATAATGATGCAGGTAGAACTCAAATCCACTATATTACAAAAATGAAAATAAGTAATTATGTTCATGGGATTATGTTATCTAGTTCAACCAATATCACAATGGAAAGGAAACAACAGCAAGGATGGCAACAGGGTGAAACAATGGCAAGGATTGCAATAGGGCCAGACAGTTTTGGAATCTCTGGAGCTACTGCGTGCCCCCACTATAGTGCCCTAATATGAGCAATATTCCTCATACCCATGCCCATCCCTGTGGGGGGAAAGCTAACCACAATATGCTGAATAGATGGTTATAATAATTAAGTAACAACAGGCATAGTGTTCCGCAAATTATAGCTCTACAAGACTACAAATTTCTTAGATATAGCTAAAAGTTCATGTTTAAACAAAAAGGAAACCGCATGCCACACACTGAATTTATCATTTATGCACAACTTTCTTTTCTATGAAGTTTAGCAAGTCCCATGGGCGTATGGGAATGTAGCCCCATCCCTGTAAGGCCAACCCAGGAGGCATGAATCGGCATACATAAAGGGAATAAAAAAAATACCCAGCCACATCCCAATAGGGAAAACACCATAGAGATTTTTGCCACCACTAAACATCAGAAGTGTGATGGAGAACTATTATGATTTGCTCACTGTTTCAATTTGACCGTCTATTTTATGTTTATTTTGGCTATCAAAATAACAGTGATAGAATGGGTAAAAGAGTTTGCCCATGGTGATGGCACAAACACCCAAACCATCAATCATAGTGTGTGAATTAGTGCTAACCATGCTGTCAGGGTACATAATGCTATATGTGTTGAAAACAACTCTGCCAAGATACTCAAGATTGACATGAAAATTTGTATACAAATAAAAAATAAAAATAAAGAGTTGTTCAGGTAGAAGACATATTAGCAATAGAAAAACTTCTTTCGACCTAGAACATTTACCTGGTGAAATATACCAAAACCATTGGGGACAACCAGCATATTGTGGAAAGCGTAGAGGCCCATTTAAGGAATCCAAATCTTTCTTTGTTGAGGATAAACTCCGGCTCATGTTTGATTGTAGTGCATTGTGCGACCTTGCTACATCCACTTGCACCAACAACCAGATCCACTGGAACCTGCGGTCCAAATGAGAATATGTATATCATAAAAATAAAGTTTGAATCAACAAGATTGATGAGTGATGTCATTAGAAACATAGGGTCTAACTTTGGCTACACAAAAAGATTTTGCTGAGAAAATCAAAGATGGTACAGAACAAGAAGTTTTCAGATAACAAGGAGAAGGAGATAAGATGTACAAATGGATTAATCTTCTTGGCATCACTACCAATTTGGCCATCACATCGCGCAAAGCTGCAAGATCAACAATTGCTGGGACTCCAGTGAAGTTCTAGAGAGTAACATCAATCATAAGCAAAAGGCATATAGAAACAGGGTTATCTTGTGTGATGTTTCAATTCAAAACGTGAAGAAGAACTTGTGCTGGCTTGAAAGGTATCTCAGCCAGCTTTGGAGATGTGTTCTCCCAATCAATGATTTTCTCGACATCATTCTTGGTAACTTGAAAATTATCACAGTTCTAGATAGCTGACTCTAGAAGAATACGGATAGAGTAGGGCAGCTTATCTGATAGAGCAGAAAAGAAAATATTTGTCAGCCGAATAACAACAATTACAAATTTAATATATATGTGTAATGTTACAACTATAGAATATTTCATGCAAAATATATTCGTAAGTCAATCAGTAATTTGAAATTCTAGCGTTTTCAAGAAGACAATGAAACACTTCATTAAACCTAGATAACTAAGTAATAAAAAATGGCAAATCAACCCCCTTCTTGAAAGGAAGTGACAAAATACAGAGTTGACTTACAAAATTAGCATGTGTTATAGTTTTCCCTAAGTCTAGGATGCAAGATCAAACTCAACAACCACAAATCAGAATGGCAACTGTAATGCACAAAGTGAAGGGAGGAGAAAACACAGAAAATTCCAAGAGCGAGCAGAGTAATTACCGATTCGTGGATCATTTAGCACAGGAAGGCTGTAGAAGTTCCCATATTCACCACCCCTAGGCTTAGGGAGGCTGGTCAAAATATTCTTGAAGGCATGCTCAGTAGCTGCAGGCAAAGACAAGCAACAAGATTTTCATAAAGGTAGGGTAATGCATCAGCAAAACAGTACACCCTCATTTACTCGGTTGTTTCATAAATCAACACATGCCATAAATTGCTAAAGCTGTGTTTTCATTTTTCATGGCGGAAGCCGCTTAAAAGTTAAGGAGAATCAATATTTAAAGAGAAGTGGCTTCAAAGTCAACTAGCTGAGAGCTGAAGCAAGTTAGACCAAATATGCATTATATAAGTACATGTAATTATTTGCATAACCATACGCTTATCCATTTAAAGTAAGCATACTAAGCGATGACATTGGATACATATTAATTTGCAACAAAAGAGCAGGTTACGGCATAATACTTTTTGCAACTTACAACGGATGGAGATTGAGTGCAGCAAAGATTATTAACCCTGCAAATATTCCAAAAGACAAGGTAGATTTAATTTCTTTGTGCGCCAATAGATGCAGAAAGCACATTTAAAAATTCAAACAGCATAATTTAATTTATTCTACCTGTACATCATCACCCCGCTTATGTGATCAATATATGGTACTTGGGTTTCACTAGAAAGAAAGAAGTTTCTCTTGAGATAATGTGCTGGTACAAAGGGATTAAAAATGATTTGGTAAACTTAGTCAACATAACACAAAAGAAAGGATGAACAAAGCAAGTGTGTTACATGTAGATGTTTAGCATAGACGGAAATATCGCTTGAGGAAAAGATCGCATCGGCTTGCTGTTGTTGATCATAGAGGAGCATACAACCGCTATGTGCAGTTCACCTCAGAGAAGGGTTAAGTGTTTCCACGAGCTAAAACAAACCAATCAAAAGATTGTTTTAAAGCTTGCACTGAAGGAGATATGCCCAGAAGACCACTTGTCCTATGTCTCTGATGAACAATTTAAGCTCCCAAACATTGTCTTAGGCTGGAACTTTATGGAAAGATAACCTACTGCATTGCTACCTTGATCACAAGTTTACATCCATGGCCACCAGAAGCATAGATTTATCATCTGTCGGAAGAAAAAGGATACCTTTTCCATCTGGAGGAAAAAAGGGACCTTTTCTCACATAGTCCAAATCAGCCAAAAAAAGATCAAAAATCCCAACAGAAAAGCATCCCGCAACATAACCCAGAAAATAAAATATCACGAAGTAATAGCCACCGTTAAGGAACGAAACCTATACATAGATTCGCATTATACCGAAAGCCCGCGAGCCGCTAAGTGGCAACACCTGGGGCACAGATACTGACCAAATCCCTTGGAACAATTCCTTAACCTTGTGGAATACTTTTTGCAAGTTTCAATGGATAGATCAACTGATGGCTCACCATGATAGTCTTGCCGTTTCCTAACCAGCTTGTCGACCAGCCGGCAGTTGGTCCTGCTCACCGCGATGGACAGCATCCATGACGTGACGTTGGAGACGCGCCCGCCATCTAGCCCGGAGTTCCCAACCATGGCCGACGTGAGCACCCTGCGCCTCATGGCGTGGAATGACCCGATCGCGGCCGCGTCATCTAAGTACCGGAATGGGAGCTTGCTCCCGATGGAGGAGATCACATCGACACCATCGGTCACGGCGTTGTCGAATGCCACCAGGATGTCTGCATCGTGACAACAGCCATCGTCCTAGCACACCTTGTAGATGGTGAACGCCTGGCGCCTGGCACGACAACGGCAGGCCATGCCGGTGGTCAGGCTGTCAAGATCGGATCGTGCGGCTTGACGCGGTGGAGAGAAGGGCTAGATCGAGGTGGGAGGAGGGAGTTTCTATGCGCAGGATGAGGTAGGAGCCGTTGAGATGATGCACACTGACGTATCCCTAGCGAGAGGATAGCTGACAGCAGGTGACGGGCGGTGGCACAACCCTAGCGCACCAGAAGAGAACGCTAGGGTTGGAGGAGGAGCGCGGGGAGAGATGGGGATCAGGATTGGAAGGCGTTCGGCAAGGCTGCATGCACGATCAGGATCGGGAAGGCTGCGGAATCATGTTTAGCCTTTGGATGGCAGACCATCATAGAAATATTAGACATTGGATGTGCTTGATCGGATGGTTCTGAGTACTCTGAGTACGATTTATAGGGTGAAGTTAGAAAAGAATAACTCTCCCTTTTATAAGGTAGTTAAGGTAGTAAGTATAGATTCTAAAGTTATATCTACTCTAATATAATCCTAACAAATTTAGAACTATCTTCTCAGACAAATAGATTTGTTTGAAAAAATACTCAGACGTAAGTATGGAAGTAAAGTATAGTAGTCAATACAAGTACATATCTAGGTTTACACAAACCAAAACTCAGAGTTCAAACAAAAGCTCCTACCATCTTCTCAGATATCTACAAGGCTAGGCTCTTCCCTCCCATGACAACAGCAGTAGTGCAATAAAAACTTAATGCGTGCATGAGATTTGCCCACTAGCTTTGCTTCCATTTCAGCCAATTCTTCCGACTCTCTGCAATAGAAGTTACTTAGTCTTTTACGTGACTCACTAAAGTGCCATACATATAAAACAAGTAAGAGGTTAACTAAACGAAAAGGCAAATAAGCAGTCAAGCAGATCAGTACTCATCTTCTTTGAAGCTTTCCCACAATAACCAAATGCCAAACACAAAGAATAGCAGAGTGGTAATATGATGCGTCCATTTACGTGATATCTATTCCAACAAAATACTGCCATCCATAGCTTCTTGCAAGGCCAATTTTTTAAATAAAATGTTGGCATATCATCACAAGGAAATAGTTGATAGGAACAGAGTTAGTACTAATGTCGACCTCCAGGTTCTGAGGGGACCAACCATTGGCTCAACTACTATACTATCCAGTTAAAAAAAACTACAATACTTATGAAGACTGTAATGACTGTCGTTGGAACACTTCAGTAAAACTATAGTTAGGACAAGGATTATGAACGTACTTCTCCATTTCAAATGAAAATAGACACTTCTATTTCTATCACCACTCAAGAAATAAATATAAATGCTGGAAAATAAAGAAGCAAACTCACCGCTTCTCAACTGTGTTTGCTGCTCCATTGCTTATAGCCTGATTTTCAGCTGATTGCTATGAGTTGAAAGCACGGCATGGCCCCTCTACAAAATATAAACTGTATCAGTAACTAAGATTGTCCAAACTTAAAAGTCCAAATCGAAATGCTCACCACCTCAGAGAACAAACCTGAATCATTGTCACTTGTGCAGTTAATGTTGTACTCTCCATCTGCAGCACCTGAACCTTGCGCTCAAGCTCTGGTACGTACCTTACGTTGCCCTCCTTTGACTTTGCAGCAGATAACCGATTGTTTAGAATCCTGCAGATTTTACAAGATGCTCAATTTCAGTAACCAAAACACGCACCACCCCTCTCATCTCTCAACCAAATGCATTGCTTGGCAAAGTGTAATTTAGTATCAGCTTCATGATCTTGCCGATGGGCACAAATTGGAGATGAACTCTTCCATATAATATCCAAGTGTAATTTAGTATCGGCTTCATGATCTTGCCGATAGGCACAAATTGGAGATGAACTCTTCTACTACGAAAAATAGCTTACATGCCAAATAGACAACAGGTTGAAATAGGTTGCGAACTGCAAGCCTGCCACGGTCCTTTCCAGTTAAAGAAAATGACCCGATCCATATTCCATTGAAAGGCTGGACATGAGGGTAATAGGGATTGACATAAACCAATAAAAAGACCTTTCTTTCAATCTGACCCATCAAAGAGACCTGCCTACCCAGTTACTACTAAGTTACACGAACAATTTTAGCTCTGAAAATTAATACCATCACAGAGTTAAGGTTAAACAAATAATTTTAGCTTTAGCTTAGCGCAAAAGGATTAATCTAACTTAACTCATATTAGTAGCTACATGCATTTGCAACAACTTCATTCCTGTCCTCAACCAGAGTTCTAAGTGTCAAAACCTTCGGCTAGGTTGACCTAACTCAGCTAGGTTGACCCAACTCTGCCACAAGAAGCTTGTCCTCTCCTGTATGCGCCTAAGCCGAGTTGTGGCACATCTGGCCAGCCCGCTCCCTCTTCTCCCTTACACTCTCATGTCGCTCTGTCCTCAATAGATAAAGAGACTCACACAAATAAGCAAGGTATAACGAGTAACATAACTCCTTTTCAATCTGCAGAGTTTAGTATAATGTCATTTCAATTCAGAGACCAGATCTTCATTTTGTTAATCATCAAAGTATCTATGATTTTACAAGCAGAATTAACAGATGAGCTCTTCGATTTGTTATGCATCAAAGTGTCTGTGATTTTACGAGCAGGCAATGTGCAGCCAAAAAACATGTGCAGCAGCTGGAGTACCCATTCTTCAGGCCCATCCAAATCCCCAATATCGTCATGGTACTCCTAAATTGTGACAGTCACGAGAGACAAGCAAAGTAACAGTCACGAGAGACTAAATCCTATCAGGTCTGAAGTCTTAACATCCTGCTTTATCAGTTTGTTTAGTAAAAAACAATTATATTTGGGAGAATAGTAGCATGCTTTTTAAGACTGCATTGTTTTTTCCAAATTGGACATGAAGGTACAACTAACAAGGTGGAAAGAAGCACCTCTAAATCGACTAAATCGAGACTGTTAAAATCTTTCGGTCTCAGCTTCGTACTTTGTCTGACTACCTACATGGTATAAGTAGGTATAAGTAGAACATGCAGTCAGAAAATAACAGAAAAAATAAACAGTTCTTTCAGTTTTCTTGAAAGCGGATATACCTTGTCTAGAAATTCATCAGATGGTCATTTTTCACATTCATTCTCAACAAGCTTTCCTAGTAAATTTACCTAATGAAGTTGGTCAGAATTTGTAGAATTCTTAGCACATCCCTATGACCTATAACAACATTTCAAACTATATTAAACTGACTTTTTTTTTCTTGAGAAAACGCAAAGATAAGCATAATTCCTCAGAAATCATATTCCTCGTGCTTAAAACATAGACATGTACTCCTACTAATAATCAGAACGGAACTCCAATATCATTAACTACCAGTCTCACTTGCCTAACTTAGGGTTGCAACTTCAGGATGCTTTCCAAGATAGCTAGACCATTCTAATAGAATCTAGTGTTCATGCATTGACACAACCATAGCATAAATGAAACACATACGACGAGTGTTTTCCCTTCAGGTGCAATATCCCTATCATGGAAACACCATCTGTCAACTCAAAGCTTCTCCATGAACTCGAAGTGAGCTTTCACTGAAATACCAATTCAAATAGAAGTTGTGGATTCTAATAAATGTGCAATTTCATAACAACCTAGTTGTAAACAAAAAAATCAGGTAATTCTCATACTTCTTCTCTTAGCCATAGCCAAGGAATTCGTGCCATCCTCCCAAGGCCAAGCCTTCATAGGGGCACCGAAAGGATCTCCTCCAGTATCATGAAATGTATGACAAAAGTCCGTGCTGAACCGCAACCAATCCTATACATGCAAATAAATGTATAATCCGACTGTAGCACATAATCTAAAAGGAAATTAAAAGGATCTATAAAAAAACATAATTCATAGATCATAGTTTCATTCTCTTCAAGAATGACTTCCTCTGCGTTATACCACTTATAAAGCAAGCGGCTTCTTGCTGGTTGGGAATGCTAGGGAAGAACTCGCCCTCCCAATCATCCGAAGTGTCATTGCCGCACTTCGCATCGAGGTCGGCTGGGCAAGTTTCCTACACAGCAATCTGCAAGAAATAACCGAATTAGAACCAAAATCACATCACTCATGAGTCTAGCTATCATGGTAATCATCCAAAGTCCACAAAATTAGCAATCACTTACCACGGCAGACAGGCACAAAGATGACGCTGCCAGTAAGATTAAAAGCTTTGTGCCCTTCATACTAGGCTCAGTTAGATCCCAAGAAAGGCCTCTGCAACTGCAACAACAAAAGTATCCATCGACTGGTTAGAATTAGTTGAAATCCCCAAAAAAAATTGAAAAATAAACTGCTATTAGTGTTTCTACTCCACCAGCAGCAGAAGAAAACTCCGAAACGATAAGCTCCTCATATAATTCTTCTCCCAAATATAGAGTTTTTGCAGGGTCGAGATAAGCTCCTCCCTCCCACCACCTTCTCCCCTCCTCCAACATCCAACTCTTCGCCTCCATACCCTGAATTTGGCAATGCAATCGCTGACACCATCCAAGATGACATTATTTTCAAGTGCCAATCAATCAATGAGTGACACAAAGGTAATCGAAAATTTGGAATATATGCAAGGTCATGAAAGAACAAATAGCTCACCATAGTAGTACACAGAGTTTCGGGATAGTATTGGTAACTCCGCCTCCCGACCTCTAGAATTGGCGCGGGCACCCTGACTATGTCTGCTGCTCGAACAAACTGTGTCTTGATCTCGCCGACAATGTCCGCATTCCCAGATGCCCTCCGGTGAGTCGGCACGATCAAGAAGCCAATAGTGGGGTCACGTAGACCTGACGGAGCTCCAGTCGTCACCGGCGGAGAGGCTGAGCGACGACCACCACATATGCGCACTGGAGTGGAGCTACATGCATGAATTCCTCAAATTGATCGAGGGGAAATTGAGTAGAGACGGATGAGAGCACGCAGGCGGGAGAAATTGGCGAGGAGCTCGCCATGGAGGGAGATCAGGACGTGGTGGTCATCGACCAGACTTGGGGGAGATGCGTTGATTCATACAGCTCGTCGGGATCAAAATTGAATAGGTGTCGTCTTCCTTGGGTCGTGGCGCAGCTCCTGGCGAGAAGAATTGCACGGAGGAGGTGACGTTCCGTCAATTTCGTGTGACGATGCCATTGGAAGCGGCGGCCGCGCGCCGCTCAGTGGAGGGGTGCACAGCTCTAGACGGTGGGCCCATCTGACCTCCTCGGCTCCGAGGCCCCGTTGCCATCAGCCTCCTAACCCGTTGCCGTCAGCCTCCTACCTGATGCTGATGACCCCTCCGCCCTCGGCCCCGATTTGATCACCGAGGAGGCACAGGATGGGAAGCTGGTCGCTGGGCAGAGTGCTTTCTTGAGGTGACAAAGAAGCGGGGAGAAAGGGACGGGCGACAGGGGTGGCAGCGCTACACCGTTGGCGCCTCAAGCACAACCCTAGCCCACGCACGGGGCTGGAGGCAAGAGGTAGGATGAGGAGGGGGGAGGGGGACAGAGAGAGAGAGAAAGGGATGGTGGTGAACTGGGCGCGCCAGGGCTCGATCTGGCTGATGACATTCAAGCTCGCTTGCTGCGCCGTCGAGATGATGCACGCCGGCGCGGCCCTAGTGGGAGGATAGCTGGCGGTGGGTGGCGGGCGTCGGCGCAACCCTAGCGCGTGGTGAAAGATCATCTAGGCCCCTAAGTGGTTTTGATGGTTAATGGCAATTCAAACTGGAATCTAATGTTTACAATGAGTATAAGCAGATTTGATAGGTTCCACGAAGAAGGGTCATCAAGGAAAGGATGACCAGGCAAAAAGTACAAAGGTGGTTTTCAAGAAAAGGGATGGTTGTGCTAGGCAGCTGTGTTACAGCTATGAAGAAGCCAGTGCTATGCAAGGAGTTGCAAGCAAGGTAATGGTGGTTTGATGCGTCAAGGGCCGTGACTACAGTTGGTGGCAGGTAAAGCCTAGATTTGCTAGTTTCTTTGAGTCCATAGAAAACACCCGTACTATCAAGAGGGATGAAACAGTAATGATCTTGGAGGTTCTTTTGCTCAATGCTCAGAGTGTTGGACAGTGGCACTGATGCTTTGAGGTCAGTTGCTCTGCGTCAACAGTTTTGCACAAGTGTAAAACTGGCTTGTGCTAGCACTCTGCAGTGCTAGCGTAGAAAAACCCTAGAGGTTAGAGTCACCGGTGTGACGCAGCTGTGTCACAGGTGGTCTAGTGCTCTATGACTCAGGTACATCTCTGTACCATGGGAGAGCTTGTAAATGCTTAGGGAACTGCACTGCGATAGTTTGTCTGCCGACTCAGAAGATTGTTGGAGGTTCTCTCCTTATTAGGGATCAGAGTTAGGGGGTGTTTGGTTGGGCTTTTCACAGCTTTTCACTGGAAAAAGCTGCAGCCCAACCAAACGGCCAGCTTTTCAGCAGCTTTTACCAACGGTAGCTGTGAGCTTTGCAGTGCAAATTCAGCTGTTTGGAAAAGCTGCCTTCTGCTAGCTTTTTGCAATGTGCTGAAGTTTCAGTGCTCATTTCCAAAATATTGTAGATGGTTTGGATCAACCAAAAGCCATATGTTCACTTCCCACAGCCACAGCAGCTTTTCTAGACAGCCAGCCAACAGCAACTTTGTCAACAGCCACAGCCCAACCAAACAGGCCCTTAGCTGTGCGCTGAGGGCATGTAGTGTGCCAGGACCGGGCTGAGTAGCTAGGCTGCGTCAGTTAAGGGTGCACCTGTGTGTGCCGCCGGTGACACAGGTGTCAGTCTGTCCAAGCCAGTTATAGTTAGGCGGTGTGATTGGCCGTGTCACCGGTGACTCACTTAATCCTACATGGCAACAGTGTAACGGTCGGGTACCTGTGAACCCTATATATAGAGGACCAGGAGAGGTCTTCAACCTCAACCTTGCTCAATCCAGTGAATCATATTCGACCGTTGCAAAGTCTCCTACTCTCAGAACCAAAGCCAAACTTCCTAAGTGTTAGTTCACGAGAGTTAGAGTCTCTGAGCAAAGAGCATTGGTTTCCTCCAAGAATTGTTGCTGCGAAATCTGTTACTCTTGGAGTGTCTACTCCTAAACAGGCGTAGGAGTTACTGGTATCACCCAAACTTGTGTGGGCTGAACCAGTAAGTTTGTGAAGGTGATCTGAAGTCTACCTGCTGTAAGGCTAAAGGACTTCCACAAGCAAAGAAGAGGTCTGATCACTCAGGTACTTGGAGAACAAGCACGATTCAGTGCTGGCGATCTCTTCGGAGTAGCCTCTCCAACGGAGACGTACCTCTCTGAAAAGAGTAGAGAATTTTGGTGAAAAACTCCTTGTCTCCTTGAGTACTTCTTGAATTACATTCAGTTACTCATTAGACTTGCTTGCTTGTGTTGTTCATTCATATATTGTACATCTATGATAGATCATCTTTACACCTACGTTAACATAGCTGTGTCACAGTTACTGTAGATCATATCTCTTGCCTGTGTCAATTACCTGTGACACAACTACTTAACTTGCTTACCTGTTCTAGGTTTTAGCTCACCTGTATTAGCCACCTGTGTGACAGCTAAGTGTTAATTTATATGTCATATGTTGCCTGCGTTATGCACTTGTCACACAACTAGCTTACCCTTGCAGTCTGTTAAGACTTAATCTGATAATCTAAGCTAAAAGAAGTAAAAAATAGTTAGCCTCCTATTCACCCCCCTCTAGTCGGCACCTTCGGTCCTTTCACGCGGGGAGAGAACACTAGGGTTGGAGGAAGAGGGGAAGTATTAGCGATTGGATTAGCAGTAATAATAGCTATTAGACATAGCAGATCAGACGGATTTGAGGGATTTGGTACATTTTCTTGGGTGAATTTAGAAAAGAAAAATAAGGCTTTCAAGAGGTAGTATACTATAAATAATATAGATAATATAGATATAAAGAGTAAAATATGGAGAGGCTTTTGGAAATGCTCTAAGCCTAGGAACTGGTAGGACCAGTTAAGAAATTCAACTAATATACGGAACCTACCACATAAGGGGGTGTTTGGTTGGGCTGTAGCTGTTGTAAAAGCGACTGTTGGCTAGCTATTTGGGAAAGCTGCTGTGGCTGTTGGCACCTGAGTCTGTGGTACGAGGTGTTTGGTTGGACTGTGGCTGTTGACTGTGTATGGAAGAAATGTCTGAAATGCCCCTAAAATCGACTTGAACAAAATTTAGAAGTAAACACCGTCCAAGATTCGGTTCAATGATTTCTCGCGAGCCCTAAATAGCTTATCGAAGTTTTAATATTCCAACTCTTTACAATTTTAATTAAAAATCTAAATTAAAAGGCTTTCAACCTACTTTAAATTAAAATATTTACATAAAATAATAAATATAAATACTTGATTAAACTAAAATTACAGAAAAATAAAATAAAGAAAAAAAATTAAAAGAAAACAAAAAAGGGGGGCGGGGGCATCGGCCACCCTAGCCCCAATCCACCACCGCCTTCTCCTTGATGCCGCCGCCGCCGTCTCCCAGGAAGCGTTGCCGCCTCTGGCTCCGGTGACCGCCGCCGGCGGTCGGCCTCCACCCTTCCCCTCGGTCTTCTCGACGTCGCCCCTCCCCACAACCCCTCCGGTGGCGGTGTGTTGGTTGAGCGCGGTGGCCCGGGAGCCAAGCGGAGCACTGTCGAGGCCGTACTGGATGCGGTTGGCGGCGGGGATCTAGTGGGAAGGACGAGGACAGCGGGGTCGACGGGGAACCGGTGGGGACGGCGAGGCCACGATCGGAGGCGATGGGGGGATCCGGTGGGGACGACGAGGACAGCGGGGACATCGGGGATCTAGGGGGGTCGGCGTGGTCGACGGGGACGGCGGGGACGGCGTGGTCGACGGCGTGGTCAACAGGGACGGTGGGGAACGGCGGGGACCGCGGGGTCGGCGGAGACGACGGATCCGGACGGTGCTGTGGGGATGCCGTAGCCGGAGGCGGACGGGGAGGCCGTGGTCGGAGGCGGTGCGGGGACACCGCGGCCGGAGGCGGACAGGGATGTGGCGGCCGGAGGTGGTGCGGGGCCGCGGCGGCCGGAGGTGGACGGAGGCGCGGTGGATCCAGTGGCTCGGGAGAACGACCGTGAAGGGTTTGGCTCGGGATGGAGAGAATGGCAAATGCGGGTAATTTTTGGAAAATGGAAAGGCAAATCGGCTATAGGGGGAGGGGAGATTGCGGGAAGCTCCTAAGGAGGCGTTTGGTTCGCACGGTGGTAACGTAATGGGTATTGGAATGGGATTACAGTGGGAATAGGGTGTAATGAGATAATTCTATAAATTGTTTGGTTCAACTCAGTAATGGTATCAGATTACTTTACAGTGTTTGGTTCAACTCAGTAATGGTATCAGATTACTTTACAGTGTTTGGTTATGTAGTGTAATCAGATTACGTGCTACTTGTTTTAGCAGATCAGCTCAGCAGCTCATTGCGTATGAACACGATCAAGAGGCAGCAGTGTGGTGTTTCATCCAATTGAACGCAAATCAGATTGTGTGTTCATTAAGCCTACACATTGCACGATCCACAACTCTAGAATCATGATCAAGTCAAGAAGTGTCAGCATGGAGACATGCAAGAGATAGGAATATGTGTACCTACGAAACAATAGTAAGAGAATCATCTGCTCATGTAATATAATGAGAATCATCTGCTCGTGTCTGCTTATTCAGTGGCAATATAAAGATTGTAATGACACATAGCCATTTAAAGTAGAAATATTCTTAGAATATATAGTTGTCAAAGATATTGCAGCACTAGCTAGGTACAAAACCTGAACTGAACATCCAAAGAAATTAACAAACTGAGTCTGAAATTAAAGTTGCTATGGAGGAAGCCGCGCAATAATGAATCGAGGAGTACATCATAAGCTCCTTGTTTGAAAAGAAAGAGAAAATAAAAAAGAATCCATCACAACCTAGCTAGCTTTCAAGCAGTAAACTAACTGAAGCTTCCATCCATCCATCCATTGAAGTAGCAAAGCACCATCCTTATCTTCTATTTGCTTCATCTAGCAAAGCATGAAAAGAAGGAAGAAATAAAAACCTTGTGAAACCTTAGGAATAAAGACCATGTTGTGATATACATGTTAACTTGAGAACAACATATACATATAAGTTAACTAAAACAAAATCCTTGCACTGAAAAGCTCAAACTAGTTACTAACACATCGGAATTATGGCTCAGCTAGTTACTAACATATACAGATAGTTGCATAATAGCAATCTATGTAAGTTTACAGGACATCCACTGTTGGTAATCTGGACATCGTAATTTCGCAAATGGTAAATGCTAAGCATTTCTGCTCCTGCAGTGATGTAAATGGTACACTAATACACCCTTTTCCAAACGAAGAATTTGTTACTCTCAACAATAAGAGAAGTCAGCTCATTTTCTTGTTGACTTCTCAAGCTAGAAATCTGGAAAATTTTGGAAACAAAATCCTTAGCTACAAACTACAACCGGAATGGAGTGAAAAAAGGTACAGGACTGAACAAAGTTTCTCTGCGCACTGAAGAGTTGAGCCCATAAGCAATGAGTGTAAAAAGGGCCTAAAAATGCCAGGGAACATTAGATTCCAGGGAAAATAGGAAGGTACTCATTGAACCCATTGAACAGTGCTCTTACTTTAACTAAGCACTATTGTATAGTTGATTGGTCATGTGTTCCTAGACAATCAGATTGCAAAAGGTTTACATATTAAATAACTAGACAATTAAGGCCAATGGACAAATATATCAATAAGGTTTATATCCTAGATAGCGACATAATTAAAAATATGAAAAAATGACTTACCATTGAGCATCTTCACGACATATTCCCTCCTCAAGGTCTCCGGAAGAGCAAGCATCATATGCATTTGCTCCGAAGCTTTGGCAAATATGGTAGCCGCATTGACAATCTCACTTCCAGTAAAGCCAAGTCTAACTAACTCATTAATTGCCTTCTCTTTAAATTTTTGCTGAGGCTCTTCTTGCATCACCTTCTCCTGGAGAATAGCTTCACGCTCCACTACTGTCGCCATTGCACCGATATGATGTGTCACAACATTGAGCTGATTGTTGACATCTCCGAGCATGACTAGAAAAGGGTCATTTGGTCCCGTCTCCCTCCTAGACATAGTATTCTTCTTTTGCCTCTTAGAGTTAGTGGTTGCACTTGTGGAGCGGCTATCCACGGATCGTCTAGGTGCCTCTCTTGATATCCTATCATCTTCCTCATTTTCCTCGCCCTCAACTATAATTTCATTTTCCAAATTTGTAATTGCTTCACCAAAACCTTCAGCGCCTTCCCCAGTTGCTATATCCTTGCTATAGATGGCAGCCAATCTTTCAAAGTAAGGAAAGGGTACACCATATAAGCCCTTGGCCTCATTGTGATCCTACAAGTTTTTCAATCATTGTGAATACTATAACAAGGAAGCATCAAAGATTAACACTAATATGTTGATCAACAAGATTAACATAGATAAAGTGATTTACCTTACAATGCGCTTCATATTGCTGCTTCTCACATTGAATCATTTTCTTGTTTTCATCCCAGGAGAAACCAGTTCTAGATAGCATGACCTCAAGTGCACCATATTTAGTCCTAAAATGTCTCACTCTAGACTCAATATGTGGAATGGCAGTAATACCAGAACCTGGACACCTTTCTGCAAGAAGTTTCTCTAGTACCCAGCCGAGTATCCATTCTTAAAGCCCCCTTCTCCTTTCCACCTTGGATCTAAAGACAGCTCGTACAATGCTTTAATAAGTTCATCATCTTCGACCGCAGTCCACTTTCTTTTATTCTTTCCCCTTCCGCGCACCACACTTGAGCTATCCATGTTTACAAAAGTTAACAATTAAAGCATCAATTAAAAAGTGATAGAAAACAAAAAAATGAGCACCAATTAAAAAACAAACCTCAATGAGACCTAGCAGCCCTATAGCTATTATACATCCCTTGAGCAAGAACATCACGAAAACTAGTCCACTCATTAGACGTTGAGATCGATGTGATGAACTCAGGTTCACCTAATTCTCCCTCGATGTGTTCCCATGTTGTTTCTTCCATTGTTTCTTCCTCAAATGGGTCATTAGGCATATTTTGCATAATCAGATTGTGCAAGAGGGCACATGCCATTATAATTCGGCATTGGGTCTTGATAGGAAAGAATGATGGTGATCTCAAAATCGCCCACCGACCCTTGAGTCTTCCAAAGCACTTTTCTACAATATTCTAGGCTTTAGCATGCCGCATGTTAAAATACTCTTCTGCACTGTGCGGCAGGTTTTATGCAGTCCAACCACCTAGATGGTACCTTTGACCTCTGTATGGAGCTAAAAATCCTCTTGCATTTGTGTAGCCAGCATCAACAAGGTAATACTGGCCTTCAGGGACATGCAACCCATCCGGCCTTGAGATGGCATCCCTAAGGACACGACCATCATGTGCAGAACCCTCCCAGCCAGGTAGTATGTAGATGAACTGCATGTCAGGTGCACATACACCTAACACATTTGTCGATATCTCTGCTTTTCTTGATCTATACCTTCCTTTCAGGTTAGTTGGGACGGTTACCTTTACGTGTGTACCGTCTAACGCACCCAAACAATTCTACAGTATAAACAACCATGAGCAACTGTTAGTATCTTCTACAACTACCAATTTCTAGCTAGTAAAATAAGATATTCTTTACTAGTAGTTATTTACCTTGAAATACTTCCATTTATTATCTGTGCAATCTTCAGGTATAGGTGTCGGTTTCTTAAGCAGCAAATGATGCAGCTTCAGAACAGCTAGAAGGCATTTGTTGAAATTTCTACTGGTTGTCTCACTGCTCCGGTAAAAAAACTTTCCTACTGTCCTATTCTTTAAATGGTGAGCTAATGTGTAGACAAATGAAGCCACTATCTCCTCTAGTGATGTGTTTCTTGTGCCCTCTAGACCACTAACATCTCTCACCATCTCACACAATATGTGAAATGTTCTCCTATCCATACGAAGTTCACTTATACTCCCTCCGTCCCAATTTATAGGGCGCATATTTTTTTTCCTCATGTCCCAAATTAGAGGGCGCAGTTTACAATTGCACTCATTTCTCCCGAAATACCCCCGGCCGCACGCGTTTCCACCCATCACTGCATGCATGCTCTAATTACGCGGATGCTGCATGCAGGCGCTTGGAGAGAGGCGCTATTCCACCCATGCTGCATGCACGCGCTAATTAATTGCTCATGCATGCGTTCTAGCTGCACAAGCGGACATGCACTGGCTTTGCATGCGGCATGCAACGCCGAATTGGCTAAGTCTCAGGCGCGGGAAGAGCGGCCCGGGTGCGCGCGAGCGAGCGCGGTCGAGCGGCTTGCGCGAGCGCGCGGGATTCGATCGTGCGCATGCTGGGCAGGACCATAGCGCAGTTAATGAGGGGTAAATCAGGAAGAAAAAAGTTTTGATTGCATCTCCTTGGTCTTGGTGTTTTGATCTATACGCCCTAAAAATTGGGACGGAGGGAGTACAAGTTACGTTGCTCTCACTAATTAGTTGGAACAAGTGCTCGCCTCTTAGCTCTCTAATTTTAATTCTCCTTTCGATTTTCCAACACTTCCTTCTATAAGCTAATGCAAACAATAACCATACATAGTAGTACATAAGCATGATGGTAGTCATGAGATTCCTAAATGCTAAATTTCTTCGCCGAGATCTCGTGCTTACAGGAAGACGAGCCATATTGCTGAAATTGAAAATGGAACAAAAAATATAAGAACACAAAAATACTAGATAACAAATAAATCGACTAACAACAATCCTATGCGTAAGAAAATGACATTATATGCTCAAGAAAATGACTGTTTTTATATAGCTTGGCATAACAAATTTTAAAATTCAACCAATTAGTCATATTTATCTGATCTTTTTTACATTATATGGTTGCCCAGGAACCTCAAAGAACCAGGAATGAAACAAAACACTGACAATCAAAACAATCAAGGCAGTGTTGAACCAGTGTTTATTTGCTTTCTCTGCACAATAATATACTTCAACTTGTTTCACTAGCAAGTAGTAGCAACAACTCGAACCCCAGCTATATAAAGACAGTGCCACACAAACATGCCCAAGACCAAGAGCCAAATTAACGGGCAGGGCCAACCAAGGAGAGTTTTTCCAGAGCTAAGCAGCGGCAAGAAGTATGGGCAACAGCCTGAGGTGCTGCCTGGCCTGCGTCCTCCCCTGCAATTGATCCTCAACAGTACCAGAATTCTTGCCCGCAAGAAGAAGCAAAGAACTCAACATACACAAGCATCGCCTAGCAGATTTGATATTCTTGCATGAATTCATACACAAGCATTGCTAGAATCTGGTCAGTGAAGGGGCCGAGGGGCACACGCTACTTCATCTGCGGCAAGGGTTCGAGGACTCGGAGTGAAGCAAGAAAAGACTGGAGTCTTCCCAAGAAAGCCGTATCGCTTCACCTCCTTCCTCGGCTCCTGCTCCCTTTCCCCATCCTGCTTCTGAACCCTACAAAATCAGTACCAGCAGCAAGAAGCAATCAATCTGCGCCGGAGAAAGAGAGTTGCCAACTCCCCATTCCCTATAGTAGGTTTGACATGTCGTCCACTGGCGCCTTTGGCAAGCCGTCAGGGTCCGCCTCCACCATCATCGCCGCCACGGCGAGCGGGTACCACCTTCTTACTATCGACGGCTACTCCCGCACCAAGGGCGTTCCCACTGGAGAGAAGCTCGAGTCCCACCCTTTCACCCTGTGCGGCCATCGCTGGCACATCGATTACCATCCGAATGGCCAAAAATCTGAGTCCGCAGATTACATATCCTTTTTCCTGTGTCTTGATGAGAACGTCGGCACGAAGGTACAGGCGCAATACCGTTTTTCTCTCATCGACGAGGTGGAGGACCAAGAGCTGTCGTTGACATCGGCAACAGTATACAACTTCGTTGCCCCGTTTGGTTGGGGGACTGCAAAGTTCATCGAAAGGAAAACCTTTGAGGAATGCAAGCATCTCAAGGATGATTCTTTCACAATCAGGTGTGACATCGTCGTCATCGACGAGATCCGCACCGAGATGGCCAAGATCACTGCTCCAAAGTTCGTCTCCGTGCCACCGTCCGACCTGAACCAGCACCTCGATGATCTCCTCAAGACCGAGAAGGGCGTCGACGTGGTGTTCGAGGTCGGTGGGGAGACGTTCGCCGCGCACCGCTGCGTGCTCGCGGCCCGATCGCCGGTCTTCAGCGCGGAGCTCTTTGGCGTAATGAAGGAGGGCGACAAAGTGGGTGCCTTACGCATAGATGACATGGAGGCTCAGGTATTCAAGGCGTTGCTCTGTTTTGCCTACACCGATTCGTTGCCAGACACAAAAAAAGAAGAGGAAGATATCATGTGCCAGCATCTGCTCGTTGCGGCGGACAGGTATAACATGGAGAGGCTAAAGCTTATTTGCGAGGAAAAATTATGCGATTACATCGACATAGGCACGGCTGCGACAATCCTGGCGCTTGCTGAGCAGTACCAATGCGATGGGCTGAAGAAGGCATGCTTTGAATTTCTCCGCTCCCCTGCAAATCTGAGGGCAGTCGTGGCCACTGAAGGCTTCCAGCATGTGTATAAGAGCTGCCCTTCTGTCGTGATGGAGCTGATTACCATGTCCTCCGCACCTTAGCTGACGACGCCCAGTGCTTTAGGAATGGTAGTAGTTCCTACCATTCCTACAATTTATAAAGAAAAATGAACAACTGGTTTGTGTTTATTTATGCATAACTTGCATGTTTGATCGTGCTCCTGTTTACTTCATCTGGTCCACAGGCTTGATAGGCTTGTTTGTGCTCATTTTCTCATATGCCTTTTGAAATAAATCTACCCTATGTCCCTTCGAACTCTCAGAACTCTTCTTTCTTTGCCATGTCATTTATCCATCCAATAGATTGATCATTGCTGTGATTTGTATTCCATCAGTTTATTCATAAAGTGCGGTTTAACTTGGCACGGTCTATAAAGTTGAGCTTTGACCATTAATACTATCAGTGATACTGCAAAATCATGGCACAATGAAAACACATCGAAATGCAAATATAATGACACCACTTTTGTGTCACTGAACCTATAAATTGTTAGAACACATTCATCTGGCAGTATCACTGATAGTATTTTTATGTTTTCTAGCATTACAGTGCAATCTTAGGTTTTCCTGTATGATGACAGTAATTGTTAACTTAGTTCAGCAACCGAAGTATATTGCAGAGTTGTACTCGATGACTTCATTGATTTTTGCTATCTTCTTCTTAAGCTGGGCGATATATTGTCAGTATCCAGCAAGCAATGTAACATAATAAGGTCGTAAGAGTGCTTCAAGTACGAAAGGATAAAAAAATGCCAGTATGACGTGGAACACCACTATAAATTACTTGTAGCTTTGCACCATTCGAGTGTTAACGGTTAACCATCATCGGTTCTTATCTCTATGCCAATGGGGTTTGCTAATGATGTAGGGTACACTTGGCTAGAACTATTTCCTCTTAACGGAAGAAAGCATCTGGTAATTTGAATGCGACAGTTACTCTCTAGAAATACGGGCGTCAAGCGCAGCAGAACTGGGCGCCTCTTCCTCTGCCGGAAACAGTCGACGAATCATTAGCAAAACCACAAAGAACCACAAAGCTCTGACAGCTCTCCAAAGAACCAGAAAGTACATAAATATGTAAGCTGCTGTTATTTTTGGTGTTTAGTATGATAGACAAGACAGGCATCGGGTGCAGGTAGCAGCCCATAAGCTCTAGATGATGACCTGACCCTCTTGTTGATGTTTCTGAGTTTTTGGATAGTAGATCATTGAAATGATTAACGTTAGAAAGGACTTGATCAGCGTGGTGGTGAAAACCATTTTGTCCATTACCAGAGTTCTTATGATCTGATCCATTCATGGAAATTGACGAGCCATTGTTAATACCTTTTGTTAGGTCCTTAAACTGCTGCTTGACTTGTGTTTGTTCAAGATCGTTGTTATCATGATTAAAGTTTGCAGGGTAGGAACTATAATCCAAGCCAAATCTTTCTCTAGACAAGCAAGGAATGAATCAGACAAAATATACTGACATTTCTCATGATCATATATCACATCAGGTGTGTCTGTGCTATTGTGTACCCCAACCTGACTCTTAGAACATTCAGGATGATTTTCCCTTTTGCTCTGCAGCAACTTCGAGTTCTCATTAGGTTCCCTAGAGCATGCATCATCGGACTCATGATGGTGAGCACCCATAGGTTTGGATGTTTTCTCACCCCAAATCTGTGCATCGTCCTCAAAACTATCTGCAACAAAAGCTTGCATGTCATCGAGTTTAGAGACTTGTTCACCATTCATGCAATCACATTTAGTGCTGCTGTCTACAACCATTTCATACAGAGGTTTCCCACAGACATGTGTTTGAGAACTATTCATATTCTCTTCACCAATACTTGTAGATAACGTTACGCCTGTCGAAGGCAAGGAAATTGTTCGAAAGGACCATAACTCTCTTACATGTTGGGGCAAATTATCAGTCAAATGTTGTATGACTCCTAGCTCTACTTTCTGTAAGCTGCTTGGCCAAAGGATTTCACTTTTCCAAAAGAAAGGAACATCTCTTGATTATGATGAATCAAATTTCTGTGGAAGATATATTTTATTTTTGATAGAATGAAAGATATACTTTTCACAAAAATGAAAAAAAAGCTACCTTGGAAACCATCGACGGTGGGATTTTGAGCTGAAGCAGATCGCATTGAAACTGCATGTTCTTCTTTCTTTTTTTGCTTAACCTTCTTTTTTCTGCGAGTGTTCTTCAGAAGGGGATAGCTTGGGGAAGCAAAAAAGCCATCATAGACTTAGCTACTTCATTCTCTGCTGATTCCAGATCAGCATTTTAAGAACTTAAGTAAGAACCGGAAGATAACCCATCTTCTTGACCTTAGCTTGGGACATACTCTCCCATGTTATCATTAACCAGAGTGCATTTAGAATCACAGGGTATTTCTTCCGGTAATGAAGGCATGTATCTTGAACCAGAGACATCACACAACTGTAGGTATACTTCCAGGACCTCCCTTGAAAATTGAAAAACAAGTATCATTGTCAAATACTGTCCTTTCAACTATGAAAAAAGTGCCACAATTGACAGAATTGCTAAAAAGTGCACAAGTACATGGCTCACAAGCAGCACAAACACGAGTATGTTTAAAAACATGATACTAGATATTTAAGTCCTTAACATGCTGGCTGGGGAACAGACTGGTTTGTTAATACTTATTCGTGACACTAAGACATATTTGTGCATATCCATTAGCATCGAAATATGAGTAAGCAATAAGAAGGCCCAAATCTTGCGTAATGGTATAACAACTCTCGTCCAAAAATATGCCCGCATTCATTGACAACAGAAATATGCCAGACAGGTATTCAGTGTGCAAAGCTCTGTAACGAATTAAGGAGAATATGAAGCAACAATATCAGAATCAGTGCTTCATCCCAAAGAAGTAGGTCTTCTAGAGCGCACTCCTGATTCCTGAAGCTATCGAGAATTACTTCAAAGTCGATTCATGCTAATTGTTTAACATCTTATTCATGAAACGAACAATAAAGCTATTCTCAGATTCAGAAGATACATACAAATCATATGAAGCTACGGAGTTCTTTTTCTTTTCGGTGTTTTCTGTATCTGTGAGTCCTTCTGGGACGGGCGCTGTAACTTTCAAATTCTATTCCTCTATGGAGAAAATGGGAAAGCTCCTGCCATCCGTTTTGAGAAGAAAATGAGATGTCCTTGATGAATACTTCATCAGAGAAAATATACACATAGTGTAGAGTATTTTAGCGTGAATGGCCTTCACCGACAATTGGACATATTTGAAATTGTCCTGGATGCTGCGCCCTTTGAATATGCACTTTGATGTGCAAAAATCAGAGAAGGTAGCTCCGGTGCTAGACGCAACAAACCAACATAATATTGTGTAATACAAAAGTGATGAATCACTATGTATACTGCAGGAAAGTTTTTAAAAAGAAAATTTTCCACATACCTCATTTGAACTTTGATGAGCAGATTTATCCAAGTCAACATTGCAATTATCAACTGAAGTCAAAATATCCTGGTAGTGGGCCCTCTTAGAGGTCCCTTCCTCCAGGATTGGGTTCATACTTCTTTGAGTAGTTCCAACTGTCGTGTCTGGGGTCTGCCCCGTCGTGGAATCACCTTGGGTGGATGTGAGCTGCAAGCAAGCAGGTTGATCACAACATCATACACACACAGTGGTATTAGTAATACACTAATACAAGACAAGAGTGAGTGAGTGTGTGGACCTGGAATATAGGCCCTCTGGATCCTTGGTGGATCTGCATGGTGTAGGATACCTCGGAGAAATGGCGGACGGCGTGGTAACCCACCGGGTACGGGTACCGATCTTTGCCCTTCGAAATGATGAGTAGTAAGTAAACAAGGAGGAGAGATTATAACACAAACAAATTTAAGACGATTGATTCAAGAGCTGCACATGAATTGGTTGAGAAATCGTCGACAAAAAACCAGTAGAAGATAAACGATAAAAAAGAGAGGAGTAAAATAAAATGGATGACGACTGCTGCCCCGGGGATCGAACCCAGAATCTCTGGTTCCGTAGACCAGTGCCTCCTTATCCATTGGGCAGCCCTACGAATAGATTGACACAAATCCTCCTCAACCTTTTGTACACGTCCTCAGCCAGAGATCGATTTCTTCCTGCATTTTGTGCATCTGAGGCCACCTGGTTGAAAATGCGACTGTTTCTTTCCTTCCGATTTTCTTCCAACCATTCGGCCAGATTGCTAGTGTTGTGGTCAGGAGCAAGGTTGAGCGGCAATCTGTTCGTGGCCAGGGTTAGTTTCCATACGGAGCTGCTGAAGGAGCATTGAGGAAAAATTATGGTTAGCATCTTCAGGCCTTGCCAAGCTTTGTCAGGTTGTGTCCATTTTTGCCATAGCCAACGAAACTTTTTAAAGCTGTGCTGTGCATTTTTGACGTCTGTGATCCCTAATCCTCCAAACTCCAGAGGCTTGCACACACAAGTCCAGCGCACAAGAGACTTGCCACCTGTAGTTTCGTCTGCAGACCAAAAGAAAGCCCTCCGGTAGCTATCTAATTGCTTGTTCAACCAACCCATTCTCTTCATACTTCACCCTGTCTATGCTCATGCAGGCCTCAATATTGAGCTCCATGTTCGGTTGGGTAACAGGTTTGATATATCCAAAACAAGATCTTACATGAAGAAGCTTCTCTGTATTTAGGTGGTCTAGGATAGCACGGACAATGAGGAAGAAAGCACAGGAGAGGAAGAAGGACATATCACCTTCGTCCTCATTATCATCATTTACATACCAATCCTGCCTCCTTGACACTGCACCGATCATCGGGATGGACGGAGGCAGCACTCATAATGGCAGTACCTGCATCATAAGTGTACTTAAGAGGAACCAGAGTGTCATGGATGGATATCCCATGGATCAGATATGGAGGGAGATCGGGGCACCAGCCATGCTGGCCATTGATGAAGGGGAGGAGAAAGCAAGCAGCAACCTGCCCTGTCCTCTGCTGCCATCTCCTATTGGAGATTACTACTGCCCAGAGGTATTTTGGAAGATGGATGATGAAGAGATCAAGATGTTGGCTTGGTTATGGTACACCTCCTGCTATTGAAGGCTGAAGACATCGAGATATAGGTCAGGATTGCACTACTTACATTGCTATGTTAGCATTAGTATGGATCTAAATATTTACATATCCACTGTAATATTGCAGGTGTGCTGACGATATAAGTACATATGTAGTATGTAAAGTAGCTTGTGCCAGTTTCCCTTGATAGTATGGAATACAGGGGCACTATGCATGACATGGTTAGATTTTCATCTCTTGAACTTGTATACTTCCTAAGGTTGGATGAAGAAAAAAAGGGTATACATACTGCTGACGCATTTTGAAAAAAAAATGGTATACTACATCAGTTGTTTTGAACGTATGTACTACATCATTTGTTGTGGCCATGCGGGTATTGTTGGTACATTTGCTTCCAAAGTTCCTACCGTTGGAATACACTCCCATGCACACTTGAGATCGCATCTTTCTTCTCACTGCTGTAGAAATGTGTCTCTCGCTACAACAGAAGAATGAAATGTTCTTTCGCGCGGCAACTAACAAAATCGCAGCATTGGGTTTTGGAAACACTGCACTTGCAACTAGGATTACCAATTGCGATCCAAAATAGCAAGCGCCAATGTACAACACATTATCCGAGTAGGGAAGGGGATGTCGTTGGGGTCATCGGAAAATAGCGCGCCCCCACCTCATCGCCGGCGCCGACAAGGAGTCAGCGATCGGTGGGGTTTGAGGAGGATTTGTGACAATTGGACGCCGGATTACCATCTGGCTTATTTCAAGCCCATATATTTATACATCCAGTTTTGTTACCCGAAAAGAAAAGCCCCCTAGGATGGTTTAATTTCTGCTTGGAGATTACAGTCTTGCAATGTGTGCTACTGGCCTACTGCTAAGTTATTTACTCAGTAACCCCTATAAAAAGGTTATTTAGTCGGCTACAGAAAATCTGCTCCTCTATTGCTTGGTAAAGCTTTGGTATTTATTTTAAATTTAAACAAAATGACTCGCTAAGCCTGTGGCAAATAAGATCAGAGATGAATACTACATGATCACCAAAGTGATATGATGTGTCCGTGCATCCGTTAAAAGAACGTTAGTTCCAGACCCAACTAGTCTTATTACAGGGCACTGATCGAAACCGACCAGATGAGCTTACTCCAAACTAGCCAAAACATGAAAACAGATCAGCTCGATGAAGAACTAAAAGCACATAAAAAAGCTAGCTCCATTGTGAGAAATGAATCCGTAAACTGAAGCTTCCATTCTTCAGTCTAGCTAGCACTCAGCAACATGCAAGAGGCACTAAAGATATATAATTTCTCGAACTTTGTATTTGCCCAAAAATTTAGAGAAAGGGTGGAAGCACCCTACGGCCAGAAAAACCTGATTGCCCGGATTCGGACTGCAGGGTAAAAAAGGTGGCAGCACCCATGCATCAGTTCTCAAAGTATCAAGACCAGATACAGACTGATCTCAATCAGCAAACTGAGATGGTCCTAGAATCCATCACTGGGGATCACCAATTTTTCTCCCGGGATCTTCTTTGCGGCAAGGGATAGGAAAAGAAGATGAGAGATAATCCCCCAAGAATTCGTAGATCCTGCTTGTCCAATGAGTAGACCTCGATGGACAGGGAGCGGAGAATGCTGACAGCATCTGCCGATGGAGCTTCCTTACGAATCTAATTTGGTAAATTGTTGAATGTGCTGCCCTGTACCTCAAGCTTCTCAAGGTGTTGGAGGACCGACTGTACATCTGTCATAATAAGATATAGTGAACAACAAGTGGAGATGGATAGACTCTTGAGCTTCTGCGTACTCAGTTTGCGCAGAGTCTCGGACAAGTGTACTATGATGCCCATCCGATGACCACAAGGCAATGCTGACCACCCTCAGTTCTGGTAGAGTACTGACTTCTTCCAGAATACTTGGGAGACTTGGAGATATCAATGTCCACTAGCTCTTCTATAACTTGTAGTTTCCCAATAATCCCATCTGGCACTTCTGTGGATATCTTAATAAGCAGATGCCGCAATTGTGTAAGCTTTAACAGTACTGGAAGGCACCTCTTTTAAACCAGTTGCCATCAAATCCAGTGTCCGCAGATTGCGTAGTTTCCAAACCTTTTCTGGGATCTCAGAAACGTGACTGCCTCCTAGCACCAGATACCTCAACTCAACCAAATACTTGAGATCTTTAAGATGTTGATTCTTCAAAGAACCACATTTCTCTAAATCTAACACATGCAGTCCTTGAAATTTTGAAAGGGGCTGCATCAAATGAGCACCAGAAAAGATGGAGAGTGAAGTCACCTGGTCAACGGTCTTGGCTTCTTTCAGTAAATCAGCCGATTTTTGCTGCAGAACAGCATCACAAACACGTGGAAACTCACTGAACCGACCGGTCCGAGCGGGGCCACCAGATCCACTCGGTCTAGGCAACGACGTGCGGCGCCCGTGCGTGCCGATCCGAGCCATCCGCCGAAGATCCAACGTAATGGAATCACCGGCCAACGTGAGAGCTCCTGGCCTGCCCGGTTTTAATGTCACTTAATGTTATTCATTGCTGACTTGGAGAGACAATCGTTGAACGTCGCTTGGCAGATGAGTCCGTTGCGGGCCAGGTAATATAGCAAAAACTCGTTTTTAATTGAGAAATAGACAATAAAATCAAGAATTGTTACAGGTACACGGTAAGCTATGTCCTTTCCGAACTTGTCAACTTCTTTTGGTTGGATCATGCTCGAATTTATGAGTTAAGAAAAATAACTCTCACCTAGTTCCTGTATGTTCTGTCCACTCCCCCAACGGATTAAATATTCAGCTATTAATTCATCTCTCCACCAAACTATCTCTTCTAATCTCATAGCCCTCCGGGAAAATACTTGGATACAATAAGCAAGGCTTGACATGTTCAGATAGATCATCATAACTTTGTTTTACAACTCTTCTGATATCCTTCACACTCTCACCAATTTCAATAGAATTGCAAACCTTTTGCCATACCTCCAACACCACACATTTAGGCAGCAAATGATGGCTAACTGCAACTGTCCGCATCTGCTTAACATTCTCCTGGATAAATCTCTGAATTGAAAGACTAATCGAAGGAACAGACCAGATATTAAAGTACCTGCTACTGATTCGGCCCATATGTCATCCAGAACGATCAAGTACCTGCTGATATGTCATTTCAAAGGCATGGGTATACAGACCAGATATTAAAGCATGTTCAACAGAAATTAAACACGAGAAATAGTTCTCTTGGCATTTATGAGTATAATTTTTTATTTGTACATGTTTTCTTACCCGGAATATTGTTGAGATTGAAGAATATAGAAAGGAAAACTCTACACGCCGTCATGCTGATTCGCGTCCCGTGTACTCCTCCTCTAGAGCCGTTGATTGAACCAAATCCGGCGGCCTAAAACCAATCCACTTAATTACGAAAAATTGCCACCGCCTGGGATGTATTTCTGATTTTTCGCACTGTGACGTCATGTTGTTTCCTTGTTTCCATCGCGTTAGAGTCCTTTCATCTTCATCTTCTTCTCCATTTGCGAGTTGTTGCTTGAAACAACAAGAAATGACGCATTTGATTCCTGACTTAGAGTTTCCTCCCTCAAATAATCATAGATCCCTGCCACGAATTGTTGGACAAAGTGTGATGGATGACTTAACCAGGGCGGCAGGTATTGGGGAGCAAATGAACTTTCTTAATCCCCCTTTTGCTTTCGTGGATGATCGGGAGGCCAGCTCCATTCTAGTTGTTTCGGTAAGTTTCCGAACCGATCTTTGATCTTGCTCCTTGTAAAGCTTTGTTTCGTGGTATTTTGTTTCGTCATCCCTGTCTAAGGTTGAAGATGCACAGTGATGTGTCTGCAACACATATGCAGTGCGTGGGAAATATTTTAAAACATGTATTGAAACATGTCGTGATTTGAGTCGGACCATTGAAAATGTGAACATGTGTAGCGACCAGAAAAAACATTTACTGGTGTTTTGTTTCGTCCTACCTGTCAATCTGATGGAAAACACGATTATTGCATCCAGTCTAAGGTTGAAGATGCACAGTGATGTGTCTGCAACACATATGCAGTGCGTGGGAAACATTTTAAAAGATGTATTGAAACATATCGTGATTTGAGTCGGACCATTAAAAATGTGAACATGTGTAGCGACCAGAAAAAACATTTACCATTTACGTGAGAAACAAATATTGTGCAATCTTTAACACAAGTTATGCCAATAGTACATAATTGAGAAGCAATAATATTTGATCTTTCTTGTCATATGCACAAGTTATGATTGCGGGATCTTCATGATGCTTTTCATGGAAAAATGGGATGGCAAGATACTGCAGAAATTTGACCTGGTATAGTCTCATATTCCTATCACTATTTGTGTGCACTTGCTGATCAATTCTAACAATACATTTTTTCATTGCAGGACCATATCACAGACTTCCGCAAGCTCATCGCTGAGGGGCTCATCAGGTCGCCATTGAATACGCAAGATTCTTCATAGGTTTTCACATGGAAGAAATGAATCATTACTCATGTTAAACTTGTCCTCGTATCGTCAACAGTCGCAACCTTGCTGTATTATATGACATCTATGGATTGTTACTATGTCGCATGTATGGATTGTTACTATGTCGTGAATGTAGTTGAATTATCAACCTATGAGTCTGTTATGTCGGTATTATTATATGACATGTATGGATTGTTACTACGTCGTCAGTGGAATGATATATCTAAGAGTGTGTTTCATACATATCACACTCTTTTTTATAGTGTTTCACTCATATCGTGTTTCATATGCAGTTCAAATATGTTGCTTCACTTGCAGACATTTGTTCTCTTCACATGTCTATGACACATTCTTATATGCCAGTGGAAACATATTGTGCTTGCGCAAGAAACATCTCAGTACTTTCAGATCAACTGGGACCTCAAGGCCATTTTTGTTTCACATGACTCACAAATTTGTTTCCCACCCAATATGTTAATGTTTCCTTTTGTGTTTAACAATGTTTCATCCATGCAAAGTAGTTAACATCATTCTTCGGCCTCATCCAAAGTCTAATTCCTTTGTCCATCTAGAGATTACTTTTCATCACTTCTGTATGAAACATTTTACAGCGTAAATAAACTGGTAACTTGTTGATCATTCATTATATTTTTTTCCCCTCAATCACTTCTATCATTATAGATCTTTTATGCCTCCTCTACTGTATCGAACACCATTCCCACATATGGAACAGAATGCTCCATCATACTATCATTTCTGACAATAGTGTCTGTTTTATCACCAACATAAGTACGTGCTTCCTCATCATCTATGTCTTGAGGAAGTCCACTTAGCTCTATTTCGTCATCACAGAGCTGCAATCGATGTTTCAAGGAGTTAGTCCATAATCATTTATTGCAATCAATATTTGTTTCTCACGTAAACGGTAAATGGTTTTTCTGGTCGCTACACATGTCCACATTTTCAATGGTCCGACTCAAATCACGACATGTTTCAATACATCTTTTAAAATACTTCCCACGCATTGCATATGTGTTGTAGACACATCACTGTGCATCTTCAACCTTAGACTGGATGCAATAATCGTGTTTTCCATCAGATTGACAGGGAGGATGAAACAAAACACCAGTAAATGTTTTTTCTGGTCGCTACACATGTTCACATTTTCAATGGTCCGACTCAAATCACGACATGTTTCAGTACATGTTTTAAAATGTTTTCCACGCACTGCATATGTGTTGCAGACACATCACTGTGCATCTTCAACCTTAGATTGGATGCAATAATCGTGTTTTCCATCAGATTGACAGGGATGACGAAATAAAACACCACGAAACAAAGCTTTACAAGGAGCAAGATCAAAGATCTGTTCAGAAAACTTACCGAAACAACTGGAATGGAGCTGGCCTCCTGATCATCCACGAAAGCAAAAGGGGGATTAAGAAAGTTCATCTGCTCCCCAATACCTGTCGCCCTGGTTAAGTCGTCCATCACACTTGGTCCAACAATTCGTGGCAGGGATCTATGATTATTTGAGGGAGGAAACTCTAAGTCAGGAATCAAATGCGCCATTTCTTGTTGTTTCAAGCAACAATTCGCTGCAGGGATCTAGCACAAGCAACAACTCGCAAATAGAGAAGAAGATGTCGGCCATGCAAAACAAAGCAACGAAGCAGTCATTTCAGCTCTTCCCTTACATGCATTCAATCAATCCCGGAATCTTAGCTCTTTGTTTCACGGAAACAATCCGCCAAAATGGGCCCAACTATTGCATGCCGATCCAACCGTCCGTGGAAACAGAAATCCACATTCCAGGGCTATGCCTACAAATCCTAGAATAGGTATGCCGATTTGTAGCGTCCACCATATAGAAAATGTCTAATTATGCACGCTCTTTAAGAAAAGCTAATATATATTAAATCAAACTTATCACAAGTGTAAGCCCATATATATATATATATATGAAGTGGGGCTCCAATACGCGTGGCTCCATGATTATAAATGCATAAATTCAACCCAATTTTCAATAGGATTTTGGAAATTTTAGTTTTTGGGTATGTACTCATATATAAAAATTCAAATGAACATAACTTTAAAAAAATTCAAAGATTTTAGGGTATAATAGATCAATACCTAGAATTCCAGGTATGTTGTATCACATACCCTAAATTCTAGATATGTGATCCAAAATACAACAAAATTTATATCATGTCGTTGTTCATCATGCTAATACTTCTGTGTTGTACACTTTTTTCGGTGTTTTCATTCTTGTTATCGGTACTACTGGGCGAACTCAACGTGAATAACCTCAAGTACGAACAGTACCCTACGTCGGAGTAGCAAGGCAAGCAACCCCCCTTTTGAACATGTTGCAATTACCTACGTGACGATGAATAGTATAGTATCCCGTATACGAGGAGGTATCCTTATACGATTCTCTGAACTATTGGAATAAGAATACGTATCTGGTGAGGATTCTCAGGAGATAAAGTAATCCCCCGTAAGGAGGAAGGACACCCCTTAAACTAGGAAGTCAATCCCGACGTATAAGGAAGCCAGAGTTCTACTCGGGCATAAGTCCATGTTCGGTACGACTCGGGGAACCCCCTATAAAAGGATCAGCAATCCCATAGAGGAGGAGAGGGCTCTTAGAAGCCAGACAAGTCGAGACAAGTCTCTTAAGTCTTTCAAGATTTAGAGGCCCTAGCGATTCCCACGAGAAGACCCGCCACCTCGAAGTTGTCGAGCTCAGCGGAACTAGTCGGATTAGTCTACGATTAGGCCTAGGGTAGCCACTGATATACACATCCCTTGTAAGACACTTCTTTGATCAATATATACGAACATGATGTAGGGGTTGTTATCCTGTGGGAGGCCCGAACCTGTATAAAAAGGGTGTTTTCTTGCCGTCAGATCTCTTGGCCTTGTGCCCTAGAGGTCCCTACCCCCCCAAGTATCCTCACCTCACGACTACCGTAAGATCGGTGGTTTACCGATCGTCAACACTACGATTTGCAAAGCATTAATTGTTTTCCAATTATTATCACATGCGTTCAAAGTCATCTGTGATACCCTATCCCAGAATGTTCTTAAGTTGGGGTATGACTTAAGTTTGTTGGAAATGGAATATGTGAGAGGTTAGGGTGGTTAACCCTTTCTCGATTTCTTTTTGATTTGGGACTGAGTTGTTGCCTCATCCTGGGATATCTCAAAGTCGGGGAGGACTTAGAGAGAATAGCATGAATTACATTGATGAACAAGTCATTGGAATTGCGGATAGTGTAACCATATTCTAGAATTGCTTTAAGTCAGGTATGACTTAAAGAGGATAAACTTAATCTTGATTTGATCGTTCTTCATAGATGTTTGGGGTATGGAAATGAACTGTTTATATTGTCATTATTATTTCTTTCCATGCTTAATTAACTAGAATTAGCACATTAGCATCTTACGAGTATGAAAGTTCTCATTCTGGAATTCTATTCCTGCAAGTAGTTCTAGCATAGGAGAAATTGATATTTCTGTTCCTGCTAAGAATGATAGGTTGTCTGTCTGGTTTCCCCGGTCGGTGATCTCATGGGAACTATTTTAGGTTAAATGAACTTATCTTCTATCCACGGGTTGATTTTTATGTTTCTAAATGAACTTATCTTCTATCCACGGGTTGATTTTTATGTTTCTACTATTGAATTGATTTGATACTTATAACCTTTGGATCTTTTGGTAAGGGATGTGTTTTACTAAACCTGCAATTCCTTCTTTAGAGTTGTGTGATGGTTCTCAAGTTGTTTAACATGTTGCTCCATACACCACGCCGTGTACGACTTGAAGTGTATAGAGGCGATTGTAGAGAGTTGACATCAATTTTCGGTGCGTGTGCAGTGATCACTTTAGTTGAGTGACCCGCTAGCTGAGATACGATTGCCGGCTAGGTAGGGTGTGGATACCTGTTTTGGGCCTTCAGGTGACCCACCAGTTTGTGCTTCGGCCACAAGCTGATTCTTCATAAGCTACAAGAAGGAAATATTATCGATACATGATCCAAATTATTAAGTGGAGAGGCCGGAATCTATCAGAGTGGAGGCTAATTAATAAGCTGTAGTGTAGATGGATCTAGCCAACTCAGGCACACCCAGCGGAGCTCGAGGGGTACTGGGGGCAAGGAGGAAGCCCCCGTGGAACAAATTCGATCTTTTACTTAGCGGACTAGGTTTCCACCGACTCGAGTCTTATTATCGTTGACTTATAAATACCTCTTGTAAGCAGCACGGGATGGTTGACGACTCATTGAAAATGCATTTCTAAATTTCTCCCGATATAGTGAAGATAGCCATCGTGTGCTCGTGGTTTTTTTTCGCAAGAGTCTTGGACATAAACATTGGTGTCTCCTTTCTTTGATCTTACTTTATTATTATTTTAGATAATGGAAGGGTCATCCTCCTGACCTCTGCATCATGCAATGCACATAGCCAATGTTTATTCAAACAATGAACAAAACATTTGGCCGAAATCGGCTTACAGAATGACAAGAAAAGGCCACTCTATGACTAGCATAGGCGAAGAAACCCACCATCGCTAGTGCAACAACATGCTTCTCATACACCCAGAACAACCACCTAAAGGACACTAGAACAGATGAAAAATAGTTCTCCAACACGACAACGCCTTCACAAAGGATACGACAGATACGTGCCGCCATTGCCTGATCCTTTCGAGGAAGGAGAAATCAAGGACCTTCACCCTGAAGAACCAATGTCGTTGCTTCGAAGATAACATCTTGAAGAAGGGGACGATGCACATGTGTCGTTGTTGCTGGATCAATCCTATGATGGACAGATCGAGGGTTTTCACCTTGAAGCTTCGGTGTTCGCCATCTGCACTAGTGTCACCACCCACCATAGCTCAAATTCCCATCATGCCCGTCCTAAAAAATAGAGTCCAGGTCGTCAGAGGGGAGGTCGCGTCAATCCACCACCGTGTGCCGCAACGAAATTGCCCTGTAAAGAAGTCATGTTGCCACCCACCTGACTCTGCTGCAGGGGCACAAGGTGGCACCTACACTCCACTGGCCGGATGTGGCACCCGTGCACCACCGTGACATGTCCTTCACGCTCTGCCAGCCGACCGCCCTGAAAATGGACCAGTAGACATCGGGAGTAGTAGCCACAGCAAAGGGCAAGGAGCTAGATTGGCCGAACCTGGCCAGATCCGGTTGCTTGACCCATGCTACCTGCCTGCAGCCGCGGGAGCGGATCTGGGCACGCCAGCCCAGATCTAGCGGCTCATAACTGCACAGCCGCTAAGATTGCCGTACGGAGCCTGGTAGCCTCCTCTAGCAACGAGGAGGAGGAGGATGAGATCATGGGCAGCTAGCCTCGATGCCGGCATATCGCAACATGCTGCTGTCATATCGAAGCAGCCAACCGCCGATGAGTGGCCATCTAGCACCCAATGTGGGCACGACCTTGACCCGTCCCGTGCAAGAGAGCAGCCGTCGGGAACTAGCCGCAGGGAAGGGCCATGGGAAGGGATCAAGGCCTGCCATCGGCAGAACCGGAGCTGCTGCGCGTGCCTGAGGACAGCCGTTGCTGCCGCCCACCTAGATCCAGCGCCACCTGAGACGCCGTGCCCTAGATATGTCGCAGCTCCCCATGGAACAGCGTCCATTAGTGTCCGGTGACTTACGTGTGTATCTCTTTTCAGTTGTTAGATTGTCATGTATCTTATTTCTCATTGTTCAATTCATATTTGGTTTTCAAATTTCATTATTAAGAAAAATGAATGCAGCTTTGGTTGTAACATATTGACACTTGCGTGTTTATGTTGTACCTCTGTAGTTCTAAAGGTAATCAAAAGGAATATTCAGAGCATTATTGAGGACCAAAGCCACTCCGGATCTCTTACGGAAGCGGAGTGGGAGTCTGATCCCAAATTGGATCTACGGGTATCATTGCAGCTATCGAGTGTTGTACCGTAACTAAATCTGATTATGACCTTACAACCACCGCAGATTAGTTAAGATACAGTTGATCCATGCCAAGAGGATGCAATTGGTGCTGTGGTATAAATTAGAAAGAAGTTGGTGTATGGCTGAAAACCTACAAGGAACGCATTGAAAGGTAATCAAGAAGTTGGTGGATGGCTGAAAACCTGCAACCAACACATTGATCATGCACTATGCAAATGCTTTAACACATACGGTTCTTCGTCTTTAAATCATCTGTTGTTTGTCTTAACTGCCGTGCATCAACTGTCATTTTTCTTAACTACCATGCCCACAACAGCGCTCATCTCTAATGGCTCACTCAAATACCATAAACTGCTTGGTGCTTGTACTGCTTGTGACACCCGTCATCGCAATTAATCCAAAATCTTTGGCGCCTTTCTTGTAAGTGTACTTAACATCTCTGTGTACTCAGACTTGTCTAATTCTCTAAAATCTCTCAAACTTGCCTAATTCCTTTGGCAGGAATATGAGCTCTACGGCTTTCTTCATGGACTTCAATGTTGTCGAGGAGGACTTCCTCAAACTTCATCTAAACTTTTTAGCTTTGGCCAACCGGACTAGTACCAAATCTTTCGAATGCCTAAAGATACTCCTGAAATAGACGGTGAACTCAGAGCAGCCCCCGGAGTGGATCTTGGTGGATTTGGTTGCATTGGATGGTGCAACTACTACATTGGCCATGAGGAATGACAACCTGTTGGGATGGCTTTTTTGAGGTGGCCCTTACTACCCACACTATGTGAGGACCTATGCATACTCTCTATATCAATTAGCCTTTCCTTCTATACTTAGTACTTTGCTTCCGGGCGACTGCGCCACTTACGTTAAAGCACCGTTGTCATTGCAGGCACCGAGTCGCTCACGTCGAACCACAACTCAACAAGCACTAAGTATTAAAAGTACGCAGGTTACCGGGGAGACCACACTTACACAAGCGAACTCTCTTATTCACTAGTAAAACTTTGATACAACTCTTTAGTGGCTACCATACCATTTCACCTAAAGCCACTCATACATCACTCTCTCATATGCTCATGGTGGCACTTCTTCCCTTTTGTTGATTACATGAGAGGGGACGGCACCCCTATTTATAGTTACACAAACCCGTTGGATTAGTGCCAAGTGACAGTTAGCCAAACCCTACACTAGAAATATCTCTTCTCTAGAATTCTCTTCTAAAATATGCACATATTTAATATTCCATAATTTTAGAGTACTCCTTTAAAATATCTCCACTATACTTATCCTTATTTCTTCTAGAGCATTCTCCTCAAATATCTTTCTCTTGTAATCCTCCAATGTCTTCTAGAAGCTTTTCACTTTGCCATGAAGAATTATCTCTAATATCTTCTATGATAAATATTTAGGTATTCATGAGAGCACTCCAATCTTCTAGAATGTTCCCAAATATGCATTGCTTATTTTCAACACAACCTTTAGATCGTGGTGTTCACGAATGGCACCTATGACTGATACACATTTGACAAGAAGCAAGAACTGATTACTGGCTCCACCAGTTTATCTTTTACTGGAGATTACAATGATCGTGATGGCTTGGGGAATCGAGAAGATCTTGATCAATTACCTCTAGGGAGAATCTCTACAGTTCAAGCCGTTCACACGCTTGTAAGCTACAACGGCGGTGATGTGCAAAATCTCAAGCATGCATTGTCAACACTTATGCTCACAATAAGCGAAGCAGCAAGGTTCTCCAGCATCCATGACATTGTTAGAGCCGGATGGGAGACCCAGAGACAAATAGCGTGAACAAATATCCTGACTCATTGGGGTAAACTTACCTGCGAGATTGTGCATGGTTAGAGCAGGGAACCTTTTTCCTGATAAAGGAAGCTTTTATTGACTCTCGTCATCACATCAAGATAATACAAAAAATAAGAGTTCACTTCTGGCCTCTGCATAGCTAAGATGCACATAGCCCACAATCCGCATACACGAAAGCAAAAACAAGAGAAATAAGAAAAAAGGCATAAAGAGAACTGGTTAGCTAATGAATTAGCGCTGATGGAGTGTAGCCAGGAACTAGGAAGGGGAAGCTGTGATCCTAAGCGCGGACCGCCAGCCATGTTGGGTGAAGCATTCCTTGACCACCCGCTCTAATTGCATACACGCCACCGCAAACATATCCCGAGACTCTGGCATCTGTAGCATAGCCCAAGCGCGGAGCCAGTGCATACATAAGTAAATAACCTGGAATGGAGAAGATACATGTTTCTTATCAAAAACCATATCGTTTCTACAAAGCCATAACGACCAGTACACAGCAGCCGCCCCCACCAGGATTTTGGATCTCAAAGATTTACTTATACCTCGAAGCCAGTTGCCAAACAAGTTAGAAACGCTCTGGGGAGGAGAGAGACCAAAGGCCACCTAGATAAAAGACCACACAAAGCGAGCAAAATGACAATCAAAGAAGAGATGTTGAATTGTCTCATTCTTGTGACAAAAGCAGCAATTCAGACTGCCCTGCCAGTACCGCCTAGCTATGGTACCACAAGAAGATTTTAACTTTCAATGGGACTCTAAGTTTCCATAACCGTTGATTCATTTTTGGAAACATTGCTATGAACCAGAGCGAGGTATAGCGAATTGACTGAAAATTGCCCCGTTTGGGTCAAATTCCAGCGAAATTCATCCTGCTCTGGTGTTAAGACAATGTTAGCAAGACACGGAAGGAGAGCATTCCACGCTACTAACTTGGATCCAATAAGGTCCTTCCAGAACGAAACGGACGGGAGGGATGTCCGCAGAATCACAGCTACAGTGGCATGTTTGTTACGAACTATATTATACAGACTCGGGTATTGGTCTTGAAGTGGAGCATCTCCCAACCACTGATCATCCCAGAATCTGATTTGGCTACCATTTTTGATGGTGAAGGTACCAAAGTGAAACAGGTGTCTCTTAACCTGCATGAGCCTTGCCCAGAAATGCAATCTCTGGATTTCCACTGAACTTGTGATAGCGGCGTGGAGCCCAAATATTTATTGTGCAATAGTTGTTGCCAAACCCCATATTCCGTCAGTAGCTTAAATAGCCACTTACAGAGTAATGCGATGTTCTGAACAGCCAAGTCCTGAATCCCTAAGCACCCCTGATCCTTTGGATGGCACAAGATGCTCCACTTCACAAGCCGGTATTTTTTCTTGTGATTATTGCTTTGCCACTAAAACCAGACCGCAAATAGTCTAGCCGCCGGAGGACCCCGTAGGGAATTAAGAAGAAGGACATCATGTACATCGACAAACTGCTAAGAACCGAATTGATCAACACTAAACGGCCACCAGTGGAGAGGTGTTTACCTTTCCAGCCACTAAGCCATTTATCAAAATGCTCTTCAACTTCCTTCCATTTCATGTTCCGCAGCTTGCGATAATGGATCGGGATGCCAAGATACCAAAGGGGGAGTTCACCCATCACACAGCCGAACAAGTCCGCATATTGCTCCGACGCTACTTGGGCTTCACCAAAGCAAAACAACTCGCTTTTATGGAAGTTGATTTTTAGGCCCGAAAGTTGCTCAAATGCGCAAAGTACGAGTTTAAGTTTCTTAGCCTTTTCGATGTCATGATCCACAAAGAGGATTGTGTCATCAGCATACTAAAGGATAGAGAGACCATCATCGATTAGGTGTGGCACTACGCCTGAAAACTGACCGACTATTTTAGCACGATCAATCAGAATAGCTAACATATCGGCTGCAATATTAAATAGCATCGGTGAGAGTGGATCACCTTGCCGAAGTCCCTTTCATGGCCACACTACCCCTCGAATGAAAGATTCGACCCAAGAAATCCACTTTGGCGATAACCCCTTCATCTGTAAGATCTGAAAAAGGAAAGGCCACCTGACTTTGTCATAGGCTTTCTTGGAATCTATCTTAAAAATTACACCACTCTGCTTATTACGATGCAACTAATGAGTGGTCTCATGTAAAACAACTACACCCTCGAGGATGTTTCAACCCTGCATAAAGGATGTTTCAGAGGGACGCACAACGTGATCCGCTACACTATTGAGACGATTGGTGGCGAGTTTTGTAAAGATTTTGAAGCTAACATTTAGTAGGCATATTGGTCTATACTGTTGGATTCGATTCACGTCGGTGACTTTTGGTAGAATTGTAATAATCCCAAAGTTGAGGCTATGTAATGGCAGTCTACCAGAATGTAGCTCATGGAACAAATTCATCAAGTCCTCCTTGATGATATCCCAAAACACTTGGTAGAATTCCACTGGGAATCCATCCGGTCCGGGTGCCTTGTTGTGCTCCATTTCGAACACCGCATCTTGAACCTCCTTTTCAGTAAAGGGCGCCGTGAGGAAGTCATTCTCGGCCGTTGTAACCTGAGAGATGTCCTCAGTATGTGATTCTAGCATATGAAATTATTATTCTCAGCAGGGCCAAAAAGATTCTTATAGTATTTGGTAATGTACACCTTCAAAGGCCCTATGCCCTCAATTTTACCCTCCTCTTGGTCAAGACTAATAATACGTTGTTTCCTATGTTTGCCATTCGCAACCATATGGAAAAACTTAGTGTTATTGTCACCATACAGGACATTTTAAACCTTAGCCCGTTGATACCACTTCGGCTCCTCCTCCCAGAGGAGTGTTGCTAATCGCTCGTTGGATTAACTTTTCAAATCAATCTCAACATCGGTTAAAACATGAACCTCGGCCACCTTGTCCAAGGCTTCAATAATGCTCTGATGTTTTGCCTTTTCTCTTTTGTAGGCACCACACGTATTTAAGGCCCACCCTCGGAGATGTCTACTTACGGCACTCAACTTAGCATTCCAGGTTTGCATAGGGGTATGACCGCTGCATGGTCTAGTCCATATGGCTGACACGCGATCTGCAAAACCATCTCGAATTAGCCATCCTAACTCGAATTTGAATGGCTTGCGAGTGCCATAAAAGGCTCCGGTACCAGTATCGAGGAGCAATGGTGTGTGGTCGGACACCGATCAATCAAGAGCATGAACTGTGACCAAAGGGAATTTCGATTCCCATTATGTGGTCATTAAGACCCGATCTAACTTTTCAAATGTTAGGTGCTGAAGGGTGTTAGCCCAAGTGTACTGACGTCCCAACATGCATTGAAAAGAAAAGGCCATCGAGTGTCAAATCTATCATTGTTCTTTTCATGCCTATATCGCAAAATATTAAAATCACCCCCAATTAAGGTGGGATAAGGATTATTTTGACATGCGCGGACAAGCTCTGCCAAGAAAGGTGCCTTAACGTCATCCTGGGCAGGCCCATAGACCACCATTAGGCTCCACTGGAAGTTATCCACCTTGTGACTAAGATGGAAATTTACAAAGAATTGCCCATCCACAATAGCCGACACATCAAAGGTAGCTGAATTAGCGCCAAGCAATATCCCACCGGATCTACCGCGGAGCGGAAGGCAGTGCCATATGAAGTCCAAACCACCAGAAATGTGAGCAAGGGCTCCACCACTCATATCCTGTTTCCCAGTCTCCAAGTGGGCCACAAAATCTAGATTATACTCGCGAACACAATCGGCAACATAACGGTATTTAGCCAAGTCCCGAAGACCCATGCTATTCTAGAATATGCCCCTCATGGTGAACTACTGGATTTTTTATTATTGTGCTTTTTGACCTTTATGGATGGCCTTCCAACACGACCATATTTTTTAGAGGAATTCGATTTGGAGTTTCGGAGGGTAGCCTTAAGGTCACAAAGTATGCTACCAAGCTCTGCCCCACTCGAATCAACCTCCGTGACATCCCTTACCAATTGGGAGAGAAGAGAGCCGGTACGTGCAGCCTCCTTGTCCTCGTTACCCTCCTCATGAGTAGAATCATCTAAAGTGCAGCTATGTTTGTCAAAGCTATTCTTCATACCCTTTAGAACCACCTTAAGCCTATCAACCTCAATGTGCTTAAGAGTATTAACTGAGAGTTCTATGCTTGCACGATCGTTACCTATAGATATGCCTATGTTATTAAGATTGGAAATAATGCGATCACAAGGTAAAGACGCAATAGAAGTGCTGGGATGAAGTGGGATACCTGGAGTATTACGAGATGGCGTAGTCGAGCGTGGCAACTTGCTGGAGTCGACCACCGCTGTGCCACCCATAGGAAAGTCCAGATTTTTTACAGCAGTCCGCCGCATTGCGCGTGCCAAGGAGTCTTCATCCGCCATCGGCAGCCCGGATGGTGACAATGCAGCATTGTTGCGGGCACTATGGCGAAGCCTTGGTGCATGGGCCACTGCTGCCGCCAAAGGTGCGTATGTTAGTGCGTGTGCGTTGAGCGATGGTATAGTGAAGCCCGCGGCCGAGACTTGGAGCGGATTCACTTGCTGGACATGCCTCGCAGAGGCACAGGCCGACCATGTGCTTGTGTGTGAATTCACTGACCGCTTGCAGACGCGCGAGCTGGCCACCGGAGCCACTTCCCCAGGCTGCGCAGGTGATGAAAGCGTGATGCCCACGCCGAGTATGCAGGAACTTGGGAGCAACGCAGACAGTGTTGCCTCTGAACCGAGTATCGCCGGCGACGGAGCTGTCACCACGAGGAATTCTGGCTACTCAGATAACCCAGCCGGCGACTGAGTCGAGCCACATCTGCCACTTGCTGGGAATTCGTCATCACGGGTATTAGCACCAGCTGCAATAGTCAGAACTGACGGAGAACAAGCTGAATCCTGCGATGTGCTCCCGATAAACCGCGGCCTTGGCGCAAAAGGTGTGACGGCAATGAGTCCCCAAACTCTGTTGCATGGGGTCAGACACCGGCGCATCCCCGGACTGAGCTTGCACATTAGTAGCAGAATTTTTTTGCACGCTTTGCGGATTGGTGCTGGCCCTCTCGGCGCTGCCTCTCCTCCTAAATCTCCTCATCACCATCGAACTCAATATCCCGGTCCAGCATAGGGGAATTAAGCCCCTCGGATACAGGGAAGCTCGCATCCTCCAGTGTAAACGTGATGTCATATCCAGCGAGCCCAAAGACAATATCCGTTTTGAACGGTAGCAAAGATGCATCAAGCATGGCCACATTGATACAGATGATGCCACGTCGACGAAAGCATTGCATATCGATTTCCTGAAGTGCCCCAACGAGAGTGCCAATCGCCCATAGTCTCAAGAAATGTCTAAAGGCTTGAGGAACTCCTGAGACATGCACCCAAACTCTGTCGAGGTGATAGGCCGGCGGTATATCCTTCTGATGCTGCCACTCCCCAATTGACAAAGAAACACTATGCCCTTTGAGGCAAAATTCAACATCTACCATCTTATGCAGCTCCTCAGCTGAAGGAAACACCACCAAAAAAGAGTCCTCTCCCTGTGGTATTGCCTCCCAAGCCCAGTCAGAACGAATCAAACATTTGAGCTCGTTTTGCACTGCCATGGCTGAGAGCTTGCCAAATCAGTCACAAGTGTCGTGGGCGCGATCTGCTGAGGTGCCTCCTTTAGCTCAGCCGTCGGGATTTGGAAGAAGCCAAGTTTGCTAGTCCCGAAACCGAAAAAAGATGCAGACGGGCGAGGCAGCTTCAGAACAGGGCACTTGGTTGACAAATGAGCATCCTTTTTGTCGTAGATGACGCAATATAAATCTACCGAAAACATTGTGGCGGCCGGGGTTTGCGAACTTTGGTCATCTCCTTGGGCTGCTCAGAAACGGTACCAGCAGACTGCGGCGACAGACGCACCAGACGAACTGGTGGAGCACGAGGCATTGGATCGGCCACACGCCGCTGCTCGGTCATATACTGCACCTGCGGTGTAGAAGTTACGGCCCTTGTGACGGCAGCTCGTTGGCGGCCACGTCCAGGCGCCGACAACCGCTGCTGTCCAGCGGCTCCGTGCTGTCCGCGACGAACCGAGCCAGAGCTTGAACCGGGAGTGAACGCGCCGCCGCGACCTGAGCCGGTCCCCCACTGGGAGTTGAAACCCGCGAGAGCATTGGCATCACTGGCAGTCGCAAGCGAATAAAACACTGGTGGCTACGATGGAGGTGCCCGAGGTGCGTCCTGGAAGCGGCCGTCGATCGCCAGGACCGCAAAACCGTCCGCTTTCTCCTTGCCAGCGCCGCCAGCCGATGCATCCGAGCCACGGCCAAACATCGCCGCTTGCGCGTATGTGAGGGGTCGTGAAAAGCTGAGTGTGGCGGCAGGGTAATTAGGGCTGGGGCCTAATACGTGTACGTGCCTCCCACCGCTGATGAAAAACGTCAGCCAGTGAATTCCGTACCGGACGGGTTGGATTCTGATGTGAGATCGAACGGTTCGCAGCGAACGTTTTCGAAATGCTGATCGGTCCGGGGCCAGGAGCCGTGCCCCTGTCCCTGTGATCCGGTTCTTCTGCCGTGATTGCAGCCCGCACGGCACCCGTCGCTGGCGAAACATCGCTGGAAGACGGCAGTAAGTCCGCCAGAACCACAATTGGTAGCGGCCGTGGACGAGGAAGTGGTCCCTTCCAAGGGCGCACAAGCCATCCGTGACCTTTATCAACCCGGCGTCTGGCTGACAGTGGAGACGTCCACTGGTACGACGAGCACGAGGAGCCCTGACGGGCATCCCCGCCATCTCCCCGAGAGGACGCTCTGCCCGGTGAAACAGCTGTGTTGGCCTCCACCGCGACAGGATTCAGCACCTGGCTATCGACATAGTGCAGTCCCCGACAGTGCCTGCCGTGTTGCATCGTTCCCAGAAATGACACGCCGGTGTTGGAAAGCCGATGACCTCCCAGAATTCATCAATAAGTTCTTGATCGGACATGCACTGTTGACTTGCAATCCTGTCGTTGGCAACTGCAACCGCCTCGTCGTAGTTATATCCCGCGTGCAGAACCTCCCACACAAGCTGAGAGTGCGTCGCGTCATCTGGCGGGTCCTCCGGATCACCTGCAGCTTCAGCGAGGCTGTTGGATTCAGCCCTGGATCAAAACAGATCGCAACCAAAGGAACCGAGGAGAAAATGTTTTGGCGTTGCACACCTTCGCTAATCCTAACGACAAGATTAACTATAACATTCACCTCCTTAAGCTTGTCGTTCTTCCTTTTCTTCCACATCTTGCACTCCTAGTCTTTCGCGCATCTCCAGAAACTTGATCCTGCTCAATGCTTTCGTCAAGACATCGGCAAGCTGATCTTCCGTGCATACGTATTGTACCTCAATGAGACCGACCTCCACACAATCCCGGATGTAGTGGAAACGGGTGTCAATGTGCTTGCTACGCTCATGATGCACGGGGTTCTTGCACAATAAAATTGCAGACTGATTACCAATGTAAAGAACCACCTTTTGCACCTCTATCTTCGTCATATCAGCTAACAAACGACCCAGCCACACCCCCTGGCATGCAGTCACACTAGCCGCAATGTACTCGGCTTCACATGATGAGAGAGCAACTACCTTTTGTTTCTGAGAGTTCGAGCTAATCAGATTAGAGCCTAAGTAGAACGCCATCCCTGTCGTGCTCTTTCTTCCATCAACATCACCGGCCATATCGCTATCCGAGTAGCCAATCAGCTCAAGTCCTTTTCTTCCTTTGGCGTAAATACACCCATATTTGAGAGTTCCTTTGACATACCTCAGCACTTGCTTGACCGCTGCCATATGCTCTGTCGTTGGCTTCTCTATGAACCTGCTTATGATCCCTACCGAGTAAGAGAGATCCGGTCGTGTGTGTCAGATACCGCAAGATCCCAACAATACTTTGGTATTTTGTCGTGTCCACCGGTGGGTTAGAGCTTTCCTTGCTCAGCTTCAACCGTGGATCCATTAGAATGAGCGCAGAATTGCACTCTTTCATACCACATTTATCCAGAATTTTAGATGCATATGCCGATTGTGCTAACGAAATCCTTCCGGGATACTGCCGCACTTCAATGCCTAAGTAATAGCTGAGTAACCCAAGGTCACTCATGCTAAACATCTTTTTCATTTGTTCCTTGAACACTTTGATCTCTTGTGCACTGCCTCCCGTGATAATTAAGTCATCAACATAGACTCCGACCAATAGATTTGAGTCTCCGTTGCATCTCTTGTACACAGCATGTTCTAGCGGGACTTCTTTCAAACCCAAGAGAAACCAGGATCTTATCAAGCTTCGCGTTCCAAGTCTCAGCGTCTGCCGAAGACCATAAAGAGCTTTGTGTAGTCTGAGAACTTTGTGTTCTTCTCCTTTCACCTCGAAGCCCGGTGGTTGTGACACATATACTTCCTCAACTAAATCGCCATTTAGAAACGTTGATTTGACATCCATGTGATGCACCTCCCAACTTTTCTGAGTTGCGATCGCGATGAGTAGTCGCACAGTTTCGAGTCGAGCCACCGGAGCGAACACTTCGTCAAAATCAATCACTTGTCGCTGCACATAGCCTTTAGCAACAAGTCTTGCCTTATGCTTCACAACAGCTCCACTAGTATCTTTCTTAAGCTTGTAAACCCACTTTAATCCAATTGGTTTGTGTCCTGACGGCAAAGAGGCCAGGGACCACGTACCGTTCTTTTGAATTGAAGTCATCTCCTCATCCATTGCCTTTCTCCAGCAAGCCTTCGTGTTTGCCTCTACAAAGGTCGAAGGTTCTTCGACACCTGGTAGACAGAGCCCTGAGTACTCGAGCTCAGTCGGGGAGGTGTTGTCGTAGATCTCCTGGAGATTTCGTACGCCCTGTGGTCTGACCGATGGAGGCGACTCCGCTGGCGACAGTTGAACCGGAGTGTGTGGTGAGCCGGGTGTAGCTGGTGCACCCGGCGACGGAGGTAGTGATTCTGGTGCATCGTGCACCAATGTACCAGCATTAACGTCGTTGCCGGCAAGTTCTTCTTCTGGTACGTCATGAGCATGGTCGCTATTACCACCATCGTTTATGCCACCTTCCTCATTGGTACGTGCATCAACATACATTTCATAATAAACCGTGAAGGTTTGTCCATCATGCGCATCACCAGTCCATTGCCAAGCCTTATCTTCTTCGAACACTACATCTCTCAACACATGAACTTGTTTTGTGTGAGGATTATAGAACCGATACGCCTTGGAATTTGGACTAAATTCATACCCGATGAAGATCATTTGTGAGCTGCGATCATCGAGTTTAGCTTGATGCGGTGTGGTTACTTTGACATTTGCTAAGGATCCGAACACCCGAAGATGACCCACACTCGGTTTTCTTCCGTATAAAGCTTCATAGGGTGTCATGTCTTTCACACTCTTCATTAGAGCCCGGTTCTGGAGATAAATCACTGTCGTGACTGCTTCTCCCCAATACGATGCAGGCATCCCTTTGCTCTTGAGTAGGATCCTTGCCATCCCCACGACTGTCCGATTTCTTTGCTCAACGACTCTGTTTTGCTGCGGGGAGTAGGGGGCGGTGACAAATCGCTTTATCCCCAATTGTCCACAGTAATCATTGAACTCGTTTGAGGTAAATTCTCCTCCACGATCCGTGCGAAGAGAACACACTTGAGTCTTGAGTTCCATCTCAGCTTCAACCTTGACACATTTGAAAGCGCAAAAGCCTCATCCTTGCTCCATAGTAGCACGATCCACATGAACTGTGAGCAATCATCTACCAAGAGAAGAAAATACTTCTTGCCTCCATTCGTTGCTGGTGTAATTAGACCACAAATATCACCATGCAGCAGCTGTAGAGGTTCACTTGCTTGGTACGTAGATTCTCCTGGAAAAGAATTCCTAATCTGCTTTCCAACTAAGCACCCAGTGCATATACGGTCAATGTGATCGATTAATGGCATTCCAATCACAAGACCTTTCTTTGCTAGATCACGTAATGCGTGAAAATTGACGTGCCCATACCTTGCATGCCAGATCCAAGCGTCTTCTTTGCTCCTTGCTAGTAAGCATTCAGGTTCGGATTGATTCACGTTCAGGACATACAAATGATTCCTCGAACGTTGTACCTCAGCTAACACCTTCCGACTTCTATCGAACAAGGTCAAAACGCCATCTTCAATTACAGTTTTGCACCCTTCTCATCTAGCTGGCTGAGGCTCACAATATTGCTCTTTAGCTCAGGAATATAGTAAACATCAGTGAGTATTCGGTGCTCACGTATGCGACACTCAAACAACACCGATCCTCGTCCACGTATTTCCACCGTCGAGCCATCACCAAACTTTACCAAACCATGCACCGTCCGGTCGAGTTCAGCGAACTTCTCTTTGTTCCCAGTCATGTGATTGCTAGCACCGGTGTCCAAGTACCAAGCACTTTGCGATCTTCCTAGAGTCTTTCGAAAGACCTTCTCTTCATGCAGCAGAATTCTCTTGCTTTGATCAGGAGTTTCCTGAACTATCACGCAAGCATGAATCATTAGTAACGCTGGCTCATCTTCTCCTTGCTTTTTGATCAAGTTTGCCTTCTCCTTCCGGTTTGGCTTCCTGCAGTCATCCTATTTTTCTGTTCATATGAAGGAAATGAATATGCGATTTTCCAAATTGGGGAATCTAAATGAAACCCTTTTTTTGCTCAGTCTATCTGGACGCTTTTGTATGAACAGTGCATTGATAATTAGTAACTGGTCTTTTGATGGAGTGCACATCCTTTCGCCATACTGTCAGGTTTGGGGATGCAATAAATGGATTCGTGAATTTGTAATGTTGGTTTTTGCCAAAGTAATGCTATAGCTTTCTTTAGTATATTTCACTTCCAGTGTTTAGTCTACTCTCTTCGATCGGTAATGTCTTTGTCACTTGACCAACATTCTTTTGCCCCCATCATGTAAATCTACAGTCAGCTGCACTAGATTAGAAAATTAGGTGGCAAAGCTCTCCAAACCTTTCACCCAAAAAAAGAAGAATATTCCTCGAATTTGTATCCCACCATCCCATCCTGAATGATTCCATCCAAGAAACCAAACACATAGATGACGTCGACTCTATATCTTGCATTTTTTTGTTTGAAAAAAATTGGGTTTTCACACCAAGAAACCGTTCTCATGTTTAGAAAAGTCACAACGAAAGAATTTAATATACTTTGATAACATTAGCGCGAGCTTTAATCAATATTAATGTTCACAGGAATACATGTAATATCGAGCAGAGCTAGCAACATCCAAACAACCAACATCAAGAGTAGTCGCCGCTTTAGCTAAACTAGTTATCAACCCGCAGCCCACGGCTTAGCAATTTAAAATATATAAATATAAAATATATTTGAGTAGCATTTATTGTATGTGAAAATTTATAGAAATTAGAAATATAGGAAAATTTTATAGAATCTAGAAATATCGGAAAAGCTTAGGTATAATGTTCTGAAAGATAACTATTAGAAACATGTAGTGGTTTGTTTTGGAAATCCACGGGGTAAAAAGAAATTATATTGCTTCAATTAGTTCGCAATTGCACTTGTTACATTGTTTTTGACTGAAAGGGTATACACGTGTTACATGTAAATGCAACATAGTATCAGCCTTTAAGGGTCGCTAAATTATGGCGAGATATTTTTATTTATTGAATATTAGCATGTTAATTTGTCTTTTTCTAGCTCTTACCAGCTGTAAGCTCAATCACGCCGAGTTTGCGCATAAGCACTCGCAGGCACATGAAAAGGAACATGCCAAACAGATCTAACAAATAATCCCTTGGTTGGTACCCTCCCAAAGTACTTTGGATTAGGCCACCCATTCTGACTGGGAAACACCAGCATTGGCCACTAATTAGTCAATCTTCCACCCGCTTACTCCGTGCATGACAGCTACTAGTCTACTAGTTCTGGTTTCCAAGCACTAAACCACCGGAGCACTGGCCCCACAGAGATTGACTTAATTTCTCGGTGACAACCTATAAACTTCCAAATCGACCCAAAAGAAAACTGTTAGTTTAGAGACTATCTTCAAGAGCATGTACAGTACAAGTAGTACTTAGAGAGATGCTTAATAGAATAATATAGTTTTTTATCATATAGGCCAGTATTGATATTTATTTTATAGCATGAATACTTAATTAGACATTCATGTTTAAGAGGTGCTTATCTATTACTATATTAATTACAGACTCTTTAGAAATTCTCATGTTGATCGAGGAATAATAAAAACATCTGACCATCTTTCTAGTAAGACCGAGTTATAACGGTTCAGATTGACTCAAATAAGAGTTCTTACTTCTTACCGTTCGTATACACACTCTATAGAAAAGAGTCCTTACTCCTTACTTTTCGTAACCTAGATTTCTAAATAAACAAGGAAACATATGACCCGTGCAATTGCACGGGTTGAACCGAGTTATAACTGCATATATTTATTGTAAAAGGATTAGTGAACCGAGATAAGGACGTTATCTTTGAAGGAAACAATAATCCATCGTATGTCACTCTTGATGTCTGCCACACGTTAGGAGAAAAAGATCATGGATAATGTGACCAGGATAGACCAGCGAGATTCATTAATATACGTTTATGCAAACTATATGCGTGTATGTGTCGGATGGAAACTCTTAACAAGAGAGAATCACGTCGCACGTGAAAGCCATGCATGTGTACACATACAAGAAAACTAAGAAATCAAATATGAGAAGAATCGGGCAGTGCAACGAATTAATCCGAATTGCCCGAATTGCCCGAATTTCGCAGTCATTACTAAAAAGAAATGCCAATAATCTGATATATCAGATGAATGCTATGAAGTTGGTTTGAGAGCGCTAGGCGCAATTCTTTTCGAATATATACCGCTCCAATCCGTGGAAGATATCTAATATTTAGTTCTAAACTATTCCATTCTTAAAAAATCACTTAAAAATCAAGAGTCCATATATATTATAAATGTGTATATACCCAAAGACAACACATGCTAATTAATATTTTCAAATCATGATGTTCCCAAAATAGAGTTTCCAATAATGCAAATTCATAATTCAAGGATAATAGGAACTTACTAAGAGTCAATTAATGTAAATTCACTTTTTCTTTAATATCTACACATTTATATAATCAGTACTATGTCTTTTCTCCTACTTTTTAATTTGTACATAATACATTTTTAAAGCTCGATTTTCCCGTGACTATACAAGATCATTTTTTGGCATGTTAATGTGTGTGTCTTTAAATCTAACTCACACCTCTTTCATATGTTTTTAGCTCCTATGTTCCAGTTGAGCCCTAAGTAAACGTTTATCGATTGCTCATAAGGATTTATTAGATAAAGTCGATTTTATATACTTGCCCGTGTGAATACACAGGTTGACGACTAGTGTATTTAATTAGTATTAATTAATATGTAATAAATAATCTAAGCACCCTTAAAAGAAAGTTTGTATTAGAGTAGGTAAAATTTACATGATGCTTGATGATGTAGTTATGTTCTTTCTCTTTAAGTACTCATATATAAACATCCTATATTGTACATACCCTAAGAATAATTAAGGAGTTTACAACTCAATCATACAAGAGCCTTGTAAGTAATCAAACCACTTAGATGTCACGTCAGCTAAAACCGCCTCGTTTGTGTTAACGATGATAAAGTGAACGGTCTTGAAAGCTGAGGAGGCTATTTACCGCCAGTGTAGGATGAGAAAAAGCTTGTTGATTTTGAAAACAATGTCCACGGAACGGCTCATAAAATTTCCCTAGCTCCAGACACGGTGATTTCATGTCTTAGGAATATGTGAATTGGGGCTGGGATTTCCTTGAATCGGTGAACGCGTGCGGTTGACAGTTGACTTCCTCTCCCAGGAGTCACAGGTGATCATTGTCTCTCATTTTTAGCTAGTGCTGATCGCTGTTGCATTGCACCCACCACCAACAATAGTGATTCCAACACTCTATTTCTTAATTTGTAGTGACTGTCATTATCTAGTCTAGAGCTGAATTTGGTGCAGAAACAGAAGCGTTCCGGTAGCATCAATAATAGCATGTAGAATTAGAGAAAATCATTGGGGCACACGGTGGCATGTGCATCTATTAGTTTTGGAGATTTTTAATTTCACATATAAGTTTTAAAAAAATTAAAAAAATTTTATACCGATATATGATGGGATGAAGTATTCGCAGTTAAATATTTTAGAAATAATATGCCAATTTGTGACCTGTACAAAAAAACCAAATCTATGCATATGCCTCCTTGTACGGTTCGCGGCTATCCAACGTGGTTTTTTTTTGTGCACAGTTCACAAATTTACATATTATTTTTAAAAAATTTAAACTGCATATACTTCATTGTATCATATACTGTTATGAATTATTTTAGATATTTTTAAAACTTATACGTAAAATTAAAAATCGCCAAAACTAATAGGTGCACGTGCCCCTACGTGCCATTTAGCCGCACTCATAGGATTAGCAGCTTTTAACATCATTCTGACTCCGCTCGGGTATTTGATTTGAAGAAAGAACAAGCTTACTTAGGACTTACTCCATGCTTATTCTTCTAGACAGATTCCAGGATTCCATCAATTTGATTTCATGTTGAGCAAATTAATAGCCCCAAATCTTGTTTTACAAAATACATTTCGTTTGCGTTCAGTTACTGTTCTTTTTCCTGGAGGTCCACCAAATCACTACATGAGTGGCTAACTGAGAGAAAATAAACTGAGGAAAAAATTGTCAAGTGGACAAAGACCGCTCCAAATCCCAGTCCCAGGATTTATTTAAGATGGGAAACCACACGACTGCTCAACAATTGCATGGGTCAGATCCCATTTGGATTGCACTACTACAAAAACGATAATTCTGGACCTCATATCTCAGACGGTTACTGGAAAATCGACAGAAAAGAGGACCACCTCATACGGTTCATCTCTGAAAACCGGCTGCGAAGAAATAACCGGCTGAGATAATGTGACATCTCAGTCGGTTTTTAGAACAAACTGACTGTATGAATTATATAACCGATTCATTATTCCAAACCGACTGTAATGTACGTTTTAGTATAGTCGGTTTTGTTCTGAATGGGCTCAAAGCCATTCGGTAGTCGGTTTGTGGACAACTAGCAGTAATAGTTTCTGCGATTTTTGGACACTAGGGCAAAGATCGAACGAACGAATCACAGTAGAACATATATTTGCGATTTTTGGACACTAGCAGAGATCGAACATATATTTGAAGACTAATTAATACAAAGTAGCATTAATAATTACATAGTAGGCTAATTAATTATCTAATAAAGCCTACGCCGCTTCCTTGGCAGGCCTGATCGCGTCGTCGTCACTGTGGAGGCCACATCCCCATCGCTGGCGCCGTAGCCTCCGTCGGAGCCGTCGAGGTCGTCGTCGTCCTCATCGGTGTCCTCCCAACCAACATTGTCCTCGTTGGTGTCCTCCCAGCCGACGACGTCCTCGTCGGTGTGCTCCCAGCAGTCATCGATGCAGTAGCCCTTTCAAGCGGCGCCGACACCCTACTACTTATCATCGTTGTGGCCGTCGTCGTCCTCCTCCTTGTTCTCGTCCTCGACCTCATCCTCGTCCTTGTCCACGTCATCATCCTCCTCCTCCTCACGGTCAGCCTTGTCGGCCTCCTCCTTCTAGCTCAGCGGCGGAGCACCACCGTGGAAGTTGTCAGCCATCCAATCGGTGGCGTCCAATCGGCGGAGTGGTTAGTCTCCTCATCGGAGGAGACCACCACCTTCGGCGAGTCCTTGTCAGATGGGTAGTTGGATTTCCAACTAATCAGTGACAGAGGACCCATGAAGAGCGACGACGTTGATGACCGTGGCGGATAGGCCATGGCGGAGGAGAAAAGGAGCAGGATTGGGCGGAGGCGGAGTATTTATGGAAGATGCAGAGTGGCGCTGGAGAAGATGAAGTGACATCTAGTCCATACATACACAACGATCATCAAGAAGGAATAATTTTGTAACCTGTATTCTATATTCTATATTTTTATATTTCTTGTAAAATAATTAGATCCATTTTCCAACCCTATTCGATATGAAATTGTGAAAATCCCCAGTCCTTGGCATGGCAAAATCCCCTTAACTCAACGCGGGAATTGGAAATTTAGCCGCTGTCATTTTCTCAGTTAGTTTTCCGAAGAAAACCGACTAAGGTAATTTATCTAAGTTGGTTTTGTCTCATAACCAGCTGAGTTATGTCCTACGTATAAGTATTTCGAGGGCACGCCCGGAGCCAAAGTTTCCAACTCCTAGCCCAGCACCGTCACCTCCACCTGCAGTCATCCCCTACTCCTGCCGTCGTCCCCGCCGCAGGCATTCCCTCCCCGACGCGCACGCCCTCTCCGTAGCTCCCCCGCCGCCGTCCCTTTGCCGCCGTCCGTGCCTTCCCAGGATGACCCGCAGCGACCATGGCCAAGCTAGGCCCGCCTCGACGGGCCCCCCGGAGGTCATCGGAGCCATCATCCCCACCACTGTCCACCCCTCCCCGAGCATCCCCACCATCATCCACCCCTCCCTGACTAGCCCCGCCACCGGCGTCCCCCACGAGATTAGGTTAAGTTTTTTATTTTTTCTCTAAAATGTTAGATATGTAGTTTCTGTGATATATGCTAGTAGATATATTTCTTATATGTACCGCGAATAATTTGTAATATGCATATATGTTCTTAGATTTATTTCAGATTTATTTCTTTTGAGCTAGTAGATGTAAATGTTCTGTGATTTATTTCTTTTGAGCTAGTAGATGTATATGTTCTGTGATTCATTTCTTTTCAGCTACTATATGTATATGTTCTGTGATTTATTTCTTTTCAGTTACTAGATGTATATGTTATGTGATTTGTAATATGTATATGCTAGTTAACTATTCCTAATTAATAGCCCCTGTACTTCACCATTCCCCCCAGGACCATCTGCTGAGACAACTACCAATGCCGTGACCAAGAAGAAGAGGCAGGGAGAGGGTAGAAAGCGGTCGAAGAGGCTGGATGTCAAGTACACCATGACTGCTGTACATGACTCAAGGGTCCCTTCTGAGCCAGACAAGGCGAGGAAGAGGTTCTCAACCATCTGCGAGATCGTAGCACGAGAACGGGTGCCGATCACCCTCCCGAGCTAGAAGGGCATCAGCGACACGCTACGGGGTAGTAGTGGGCGAAATCATGGGCTACTTCATCATGAGAGAAGAATGAGTGAGTCGCATGGAACGAGCTGCCAGGATGATAGTGTGCAAGGTGTGGAAGAATTGGAAGACCACGCTTGTGATGGAATATGTGGATGCAGATGAGGAACCGTTCGAGAAGTTTCCCATGATTACCCACGAGCCTTGGGATGAATTTGTGAGGATGAAGACATCGGACGAATTTCGGTGAAGGAGTGAACATAATAAGGCCCCCTTGAAGAGAAACAAGCACCCCCACCATTTGGGCACAGCCGGCTATGTCGGCATGTGGAAGAAGTGGGAAAGGGATGATCAGGAGGAATTGCAGTCCAATGCCCAACCACTTTTTGTGAACATCCACGACGCGAGGGCAAGAGCTTGGGCAAGAGCAAGGGCAACATCCGATAACACGTTGGGTTCAGCCCAGCCTAAATTCAACAGCCCAGCTGATAAGCTAGCTTACCAACGCTGATGAGATATCAAAGAGCCTACATAGTATTACACGTTATGACTGACCTCATTTGAATTAAAACATAAATTCCGGATTTTGTAGCTCGAACTTGATGCGGCATCTCTAGTCGGAGCCTTCTCGGGTGATATACTAGAGGAAGGCTTGGGAAGCTGGAGCACCCTGGTCGCACGCGGGGTGTTGGTTCCCTCTGTCTATGGAAATATGGATGCAATCAAGAATTGGACATCAAGCGCGAACACAAAAGAGTGAGGAAACAGACCGAGGAACAACGCAAGCGTCGAGAGCTTAAAGAAGAGATTCTAAATGACCTAAGGATGGAGTATCTAGCTGGGAGAAGTGAACCGACCATCACGTGCAGCCCCGATGCCCGTAGGAGTAGCTGCGCGTCGATCGACCTTCCTACGGGGAGGAAGATATGGAAGCCACATTCCCCTGTGATCAGATCGAGGTAGAAAGCACTATATCTTTGTATTGCATCACACAAGATCGTTTAGACCCCTTGGCTAATACAAGTTCCGATTAAATGCACTATTAAAGTGCAGATTTGCGGTGACCCACATACTATCCTCTTGGATAATATGCCGGTCTTTGACGTATTGTAGACAAAGTGCCTTCTCATCCACAATATATCGTACAGAGTAGCACATTAGAAACATTGTAGCAATCCATGCATTATAAACTTAATTTACAAACTTGAAGAACAAATACAAAGTCTTACAAACTTATTTCCAAAAATGCGGGGAATTTAAAACCGTTATCACTTGGTTACAGCAAAAGCCTTATCTACAACTCTCAACTCACACGACCTACTCTTCTACTCAGTGGCGTTCTCATCTTGGTACACGATGTAGTAGTCGATGCCCTCATCCTCCTTCGACGGTGTCTGCTCTTCAGGGACTTCCTCTTCGACCTCGACGTACACCACCTCCGTCTCCGCCATCGACTCACAGTCTAATCAAACGAATTAGAGTAAAAGGATGAGTACAAAAGGTACTCAACAAGTCCAGGAATAGCAAAGAGGTGTTTAATGCACTATCTATTGAGAACAACAATGCTCTCCAAAAGCAATACAATTTTGTAAGGTAAGAGAGTCAAGTTTTACTTTAAGAGACTATGATTTCATGCCTTACAGGCTGTTAGGATTCCCGATGCCCCTTTACTACCGCGTTCGCAGTTCCAACCAGGAACATGGAATGACAATGCCATACTTTTTACACTCTGCAGAGGTGCGCAACTCTACCCACAAACGACCAATAGTCATTGTGTTCATGTCGTCACATGCATAACCAGACCGTAAGATCGCAGAGCTGTTTCACCGCCCGCTCAGTCATACCCCTCGTCGTAGTCCTGCACAATAGACCAAGCACTATTGATCTCACGTTGATACTACAGATCCAACGCATTGTGATTAGCCAATGGCTAACTCCACCTTTTCAACAGTTGATACTCCAGATCCATCTATTGAGGTCCTCCTTTACCAGGGGAGCATGACCTATGGCAAAGATATTTTGGCTCAGCCCCGCCCATACAAGGTATGTGGAATGCACGATCACTACAGCGCTTAAGCACAATCGATCATTTGTTGCTTTAACCTTATATGAACAAACCCATGTGATGAGATCTGCCTTCCAATGTGCCCTCGGCACCCTATCCAGGATTTCACCACCCACCGTGATCACGTCCAAAAGCCGGCGATCAACAATTCCATAATTGATTCAATTTAGAAAATAGATTTTCATTTTGTGCATATTATAGACAAGAAGGAAAGTTTTGTAAAATGTTTTCAACAGATATGTACAATAAACTGGACTTGCCTGGTAACAGATAGGTAGTGGAGTTCGACTGGTCTGCTGGAGGAACTCCGGTTTCTGAAGAAAAAAAAACAATATAGTCCGATAAGGACTAATCTGAAAGATTCCAAAGGTGAATGCAATGACATGGCATTGAATGCATGAGGTTGTGCACATATTAAAAAATACTCTTAAGGAAATTTATATTTAATCCTTTTAAACACTCTTCCGAAGTTTTTGAATTACATAGAGAATAACCAAACCTTAACCATTTTAACACTTGATTTACTTTACTTGAAGTTTGATATTTTCACTCAATCTTCTTCATAAGAAACTTGGTAAAAGATCTTAAGAAACTAACTTAGGTTTAACTTCTGTAGAGATGAATAACACATTTTGTTTAATTTAAAGTAATCTAAAGAAGTTATTTTAACTTAAGGAACTACTTTAGATTTCAATTTACTCTTTGTTATGTCTATATATATTTATATTTCCATTTTTCATTCATTTCTTTTTCTTTTTTAACTCTATCCAGCCGGCCCATTAAGCCCAAAAACCCTAATCTACCCTAACCCTATTCACCCACAGCCCTCTCTCCCTTTCTTTCCTCACCTTCTCTCACCTGCACGCCCTAGGCGCCGCACCCGACTGGCTCCTCCCATGAGCCTTTGTGCGCTGTCCTCTCGATCCGGTGCCACCAACGCCCCTTAGCGCCGCCGCCTTCTTGGCCTCCTCCGCCGCTCCCCGCGGCTCCCAGCGGCCTCTTCCCATCGCTCCTTTACCTCCTGGCATACGCTGCCACCTTGGGCAGATGCCCCGTCGCTTCCGCCTCTCGGTCCGGTGCCGCTCCGCCTGGCACCACCCCAGTTGCTCCTCTCGGCATCACTCCAGTTGCGAGCCTGGGGCTGGGGCTTAGCCCCGCCGGCCCCACTCGGGTTGCCGCCTAGGTCACCTCGCCTCGGCCGCCGCCCGGGACGGTTGTGGCTAGCATTGCAGCCCTGCCGACGGTGGTGCTCCGCTGAGTCCGCCTCCTATCGGTGGCGTGCCATGGCTCCCATTGCAAGTAAGTGCTCCCAATTCCCCTCTTTTCTAATCCCCCAATTTGTTCTAGGTTTCTTGCCAAAAAAATTTCCCAAATTACTCTTTGTGACCAACTGTTGCTTAATTTGGTTATTTTGGGGCAATGCTACACTGATTGGTTGATGCTAAGCTCATTCCTGATTGCTGGTGATTAGCATATTCGGCTTGGCATATGTATACTTATGCTATCTTTGAATCTGCTCAGAATTCCTTTGGGAAATTCCTGAGGATTGATGTTTGACCTATAATTATACATGGTGTGGCTGTGATGAACATTTGCACTACAGCCAACTGGTGTTTTGGTACACTTGCTATATACATACCCTCTACTTCCCTTTTGACACTAGCACCACTAATCTGATAAGGATGGATACTACTTTTTGCCTTTGGCTAATTACTAGAGAACAGATGCCTTACTTGATTCTTTAGCTAAATATGTTGATGCTTGGCATTTGAATATTTGATGGCAGAACTGATAAGAACAGAATACTACCATATCGCCTATTAGTTGTCTTGAATTAACATGATGATTTCTCTGAGAGAAATTTGAGAAAGGAATAAGAACAGATACTACACAAGTTGCTTAATAAAACCTGATGATGAGACTAAACTGAGGGTCCCTATCAACATGTTAAATCTTTTAGCATGTATATGTATAGGGTTGTATGTTTTTCAATTATTCTTACATTGTCTTGGTTTGAACAATGATAAGACTTGGCTCCCTAAGCGTGCTGGTGGCCTTGTTCGCCCTTGCTAGTCTTTGCTTTCTCCTCCTCCCTTGCTCATGGTGATCTTGATAGCCTTCTCCTCCTAACACACCTTGCGATTCTTGATGTGTTGTTGGTCTTGTTTCCTGGAGCTTGCTGATTTCTTGGCTTAGCCCTTGAACTTGGTGGCCATCTCCACGTTGCTCTCTGCTCTCCGAGGAATGTGGTCTTGGTGATGACTACTACTGGAATAATGGTTCTACTCTGCTGCTTTGGTACTATTTCTAATGATTCACTCGAGCTTTGGGTGAAAAGGAGTTGCCACCTCCTGCTACCTTGTTTTGGTTACATGGGCTGCTTATTTGAACTTGCCTTACGGATTAAGCTATTTGGTCAAAATATCTCATCTATCGGATAACTTATTCGGTGAATGGATTTATCTCCAGAGTTTTGATTTATCTCCTCACTGATTTTGTAAAATAATTATTTTCAAAACAAAAACAAGGAGGCAATGTAGTATAAGATAAATAAAGTATTTTCATATTTTCACCTCTTTTCTCCATATATACAAATACATTAAATTTAATTGTCCAATGAGGGTCTTAGCCACGTGGCCCTCGGATATTTTTAGAAACAAAATTGTTTTTAAAAATCTTTGCCTCTTCCAGCAACGACGTAATCCCAACAGTCTCGAGTGCATATACTCGACGACTTCGGGTGTCGCCAACATTTCTGAAGGCTTCCCCCCTTCGATTCTTAGTGTTCTTCTATAGCTTAAGACTCGAAGATTAGGGTTGTGAGTCATGTGAGGACTTGACAATATTTGTGATGAATATTTTGCCACCATATGTGGTGTTGATTCTTTTGGTTGCATGAATTCGAGGTTTGAATTACTTGTTGTGTGATTGATAAGTTTGAGTTTCTCAATTTGTCTCAAGGAAAAATTGAGTAGATGAATAATTTTCTTGACTGACTTGGGTCAAGTGGAAAACTTGTGCTCGCAACGGTTTGCTTGGTCTATTGTGTGCAAGTGCGAGTTGGGTGCGGCGATGGTTCAACCATGTGGACCGGCATGAGGCTTGGAGGGCTGAGATACGGTCAAGGAGGTGGCGAAGACATCGTGCGGCTTAAAAGCATGTACGCGGAGGACAAGAAAGCGGGTGGAGACGAGACGTGAGGACCAAGTCAGTGCGAGGGCGTTTTGGTAAAAACACGGAATCTACTGAAGCATAACCAAAAAACTGGCGGCGGAGGTCAGGAAGCGGTTTAGGCTTAGATGCTTAGGATGGAAGGAAAGGATAGATGGTGGATGGGTCACTTAGACGCTTTATGATGCGTGCTAAGTGCCCATGCCATCTAAGTGGGCTTTGAGGCCCAAGTGGAGAGGGGGATGCCCCCTCCACTATAAATAGGTGGGAAAGAGTTTCTTAACCCTTAACCCTTTTGTAAGCATTGTAAAAACCCTAGTTAGGGGCTACTCGAGAGAGCTTTGGCCCACTCATGAGAGGTCTTTGAAACAACAAGAAAATCTACGAAAATGCAATACAAAAAGATTTTTCCTATTCCTTTGTGTTCTTGAGTTATCTTCTTCATTAGCTCTTTTGAATTTTTGTTTTCTTATTTCCTCCTATGGATTGATCTGTGGTATGGCAAGTAAATGATGGGAAGATCATTTCCATACTAATTCCATCCAAGCATACCCAAGGATTCAATATTTTTCTTCTCTATTTCGAGTTTTCTTGGAAAATAAGCAAGAAATGAGATTTTCATGATTAATCTTTGTAGGAGGTTTGGTGCTGTGATTTAGGGCTTGGAATAGGTTGTTGGGACATGTGAGATGACACCATATTGATTTGAGATCAAGATTCCTCACGAGCTTCCTTTCCTTTCTAAATTCCTCTTTTTCTCACTTCTAGAGTTGATTGAAGAAAAGAGATAAAGGTCTTGATTTGAGAAGTTTTTATGGAGATCAACACTTGATCTAGACTCACAAGACCTTCCTACACCTCTCTGCAAATTTTGGTTTGGTTTGATTGGGTAGATTCTGAATTAGACAAAAACTTGAATCGAAATCTCAGTTCTAGAACCTGGCTGATCTTTTGCTGAATTCTTCAATTTCTTCAAAAATCTCGGAGTGTTCGATTCTTCAATCTCAGAGCCTCCGAGATTCACTTCTGTTCTGGCCTGCTGAATTTTTCAGTTTCTTCAGAAATCTCAGAGTGTACGATTCTTCAATCTCGGAGCCTCCGAGATTCACTTCTGTTCTAGCCTATTGAGTTCTTCGGTTTCTTCAGAAATCTCGGAGTGTCTGATTTTTCAATCTCGGAGCCTCCGAGATTCACTTCTGTTCTGGCCTGCTGAGTTCTTCAGTTCTTCAGAAATCTCAGAGTGTCTGATTCTTCAATCTCGGAGCCTTCGAGATTCGCTTCTGTTCTGGAGTGCTGAGTTCTTCAGTTTCTTTAGAAATCTCAGAGTGTCCAATTCTTCAATTTCGGAGCTTCCGAGATTCATTACTGAGAACAGAACCAAAAGTTGGAATCTCCAGAAAATTCCTGGAATTTCTGAAATTCTTTTTTTTCTTCAGACTGAATCGCTTCACTGAGAACAGAACCAAAAGTTGGTATCTCCGGAAAAATTCCTGGAATTTCCAAAATTCTCTTTTTCTTCAGGTTGGGTAGCTTCACTGTTTCGGCCATAACTTTTGCGTCCGAACTTGGAATTTGGTGATCTTGGACTCGTTTCGAAGCTATCGATGAGCTGCACATCACCAAGGGCTTTTGGAGTGTTTCTGCTACATTTTCACTCTGATCATACTAGTATTTTAATATGACTATGTATGCGAAGAATTTGTTAAAGAAATTTGAACTTGACATTCACCCCCCTCTGTCGGAAGCCACCGATCCTTCAAGTGGTATCAGAGCCTGGTCTCGCTTCTTTATAAGCTTTGACCGGCTTTGCGAGCCATGGCTTCCCACGGATACTCGACTCGTCCTCCTTCTTCAATGGGACGAACTGGGAGTTCTGGAAAAATCGAATGAGAATCTTTATCTAGTCAGAGGGGCTTGCTATTTGACAAATCATTGAGAGGGACTTTGCTCTTCCTGTAGAAGTGACGCCTGCAAATTTGGTAGATGTTGAAAACAATTGCAAGGCCATCAACTACTTGCTTTCTGGTTTGGATAGGAAGGAGCATGAGTGGGTTGCTCATCTTGATACCGCTCACAAGATTTGGTCCGACCAAGTCAAGATTGCTCGAGTTGATCAATACAGAGTTGAATACAATCATTTTGAGCAATGCTCTGGAGAATCTATTTCTGAGCTTTTCGAGAGATTTGAAAGAATAGTGAAAAGCTCAGGAGTGTGGGGGTGAGATACTCTGGCTCAGAGATGGCTAGGCATGTGTTGAACACATTAGAGCCCGCTTTTGAAGTGTGGAAAATTGACATCCAAGAGTCCGTAAATCTTGCCACCCTCACACTCGATCACCTGTCCTCCAAGCTCTCCACTCATGAGATCACTTCAGAGAACAGAAATGGCTCTAAGTCCAAGAGTTTGGCTCTTGTTGGGAACACTTCCTCGGACCCATCGAGGATAGTGTCTCCTAGTGTCAACTCTGACACTTGCATGATTTCTTCTTCTTCTGGACTGTCTCTTGCAGTCTTCTCTTCTTTGTCTGATGATCAGCTTGAATCTCTTCCTGAGGATGAGCTCGCGTTATTTGTAAAACGCTTCTCTAGGGCATACAAGAATGTGAGAAATAGGAGAAGGAAATCATTAGACACCACTTGCTATGGATGTAGTGAGAAAGGTCATATTCAATCTGAGTGTCCCAATCCTAAAGAGAGAAATAAGTTTGCTTCTAAGTTTCAGGACAAGAGAAGGAACAAGTTTGGATCAAGGCCCAAGATGTGTGAGGCGGAGAAGAACCTTCATCGAGCTCTCGCCGCTTTTGGAGATAGCGACAACAGCTCCAACTCTTCTTCATCTTCCTCTTCCTCGAGCGAGGATGAACTAGAGCTGCTCAAGCACAAGAAGAAAGGGAAGAACAAGGTGGAACATGGCTTCACCGGCATGTGCTTCATGGCGAGATCCGAAGAAGAGAGTGACGACGAAGATCTTGAAAGCGATGTAAGTTGCACTTTTGATGAACTCAGGGTTAGACATGATAAACTGCTTGATATGTTTGATGTACAAAATGATCCCTTGTTTGCTTCAATCAAGAAATCTAAAGATCTGACTAAGAAAGTTAATTCTCTTACACTAGAAATTGCTAAACTAAAAAGTAGTGATGATGAGTGTGCTAGTTGTGATGTTTTACACAAAGAATTCCTTGAAGCTAAAGATGCTCATGCCAGTGTAGTGAATTGCTTAAGTCATTCATGATTGAACTGGATAAACTTATATCGAGCCCCTGCTCTTTTTGTGTTTCTAAGGATGATAATTTAGACTCTCTTAAGAAAGAGATTGATATGCTCAAATCTTCACATGATAGTTTGCCTTCTAGTGTACCTCCTGATGTTCCTCTAGCTTAGCACCTCATAGTCAATTGAATGAGATAAAATTGTGCTTTGCTCTAGGTTTCACACTGCATATACTTGTCATCCAAGAACTTATGGTCTATAAGGACAATCTAGCCAAGCTTAAAACTGTTTATCTTGTTGGTTGCATTGTTCACTCATTTCGTGCTAAGGAACTTGAAAATGTGAAGAATCAACTTGCTAGCATTAGTTCTAAGAGCGCTCAAAAACCTTCTCCATGTTTAAGATGCAAGTATCTAGAAGGTAGAAATAAAGAATTGAATAAATCTGTGCTAGAGATGAGAAGACCGGTATGTGATGAATGCTCTGAACTAGTTGAAGAAAATCGGGACCTAGGAAGACATATTTCTTAACTTTACAGAAAGCTCACTTTGGCTAATGCTACTGCTTCTAAGCTACCTGTTGATGCTTCTCATGCTATTTCCTCTACTGGCATATTTTGCCATGAGCTTGAAAATGATGTTTCTGCTATGCATGCTGTATTTAGAGAGAGGTTTAGAAAACAGTAGCTGAAACATGTAGCATTGCTTGTGTGTCTTGTGAGTCTCTAAAACTTGAACTAGGAGCATACAAAGAAAAGTATGAGAAAGCTGTTAGAGTGTCAGTTTCAGGTGTTTGTCTTACATGTGCTCCTTTACTTAGGGAAGTCGACTACCTCAAGAAAACTTTGGAGAGATTTTTTGGAGGTAGAAAAGAACTTGACATGATCATAGACAAGTCTAGAGTTAGCTCAGGCAAAGGTCTAAGTTTTAATCATATGGAAGAAAATAAAAATAATCCTCCTCATCCCATTGGTTCTCTTGGTAGAGGCTTAATTGCAATAGCTCAGGGGAAGAGGGGAACAGTGTTCAAGTCAGGTGGCTATCTAGATTCATCTCTTAAGGACAAGAGTGCTTCAGCTTTAGTTGGTGGTACCTCGCAAAGGGTAAAATACCAATGCACTCATTGCCATAAGGATGGTCATCTAGTTGAGTTTTTCTTTCGACGTCTCAAGGAGGAGTGTCGTGACTGTGTTCGTGCTCTTAGGGGTATTCAACGACGCAACAATGCGTTGAGTGCTCATAAGACACACACGAGGCCTCAACATGTTGAGGTTTCTGGTGGCTCTAGCAGGCGACAGGGTTTAGGTCACTTAGAGTCTTCTCGCCGTCCTTTTGGAGGTGGCTCACATGCTCCGGTGCGTGACATTCCTCCGCGGCATGTTCTAGGTAGGATCGTAGAGTTGCTTAAGGTGTTGCATTACATGCTAATCACTCACGATCTTTTGTTCTTGTTCAGCGAGTGACTCAGTATTGGATTCGAAAATCTTTGCTTACTAACCCCAGTACTGAGTTCACTCGTTTTCGATCTTTTGTGTAGGTTGGCCGGCGAGGGTTGGTGAACATGTGGCTTGTTGATTCCGGGTGTTCACGCCACATGACCGGAAGCTCCAAATGGTTCAGATGTCCGGTGATGAGTTCATCACTTTTAGGGACGACTCCCGTGGACGTGTGACACACAAGGGCGCAGTGCGAGTCAATAACAACACATCCTCAAAGATGTTGCCCTTGTGAGTAAACTGAGATACAACCTCATCTCTGTTTCGCAACTTATTGATGATGATTATGAGGTGTGTTTCAAAAGGACTGGATGTCGTGTTCTTGACTCTTCGGGTGCACTTGCTTTTGGTATTTCTCACCCTGGTAGTGTCTTTGCTGCTGATTTCAATTCTTCTGAGTCTAGATGCTTTCTTGCCACTAGTTCTTCAGTTTTTCAACTTTGCCACCGGCGTTTGGGGCATGTTGGTTTTGATCACTTGACTAGAGTTGGCAGCCTTGATCTTCTGAGAGGCTTGCCCAAACTCAAACCGGTCAAGGATTTGGTTTGCGCCCCATGTCGGCATGGCAAACAAGTTGCTGCTCCCCATCCACCTGTCAATCAAGCGAAGACTGATGGACCAGCTCAGTTTTTGCACATGGACACTGTAAGTCCAGCAAGGGTCCGATCGGCAGGTGGGAAGTGGTATGTTCTTATCATTGTTATTCTCAGTTTTCTTGGGTGTTTTCATGGAGCATAAATCTGAAGTATTTGAGTTCTTTCGAGATTTGGCCTTGAGGCTCTTGAATCTCTTTCCTGGTTCTTTGAAGGAAGTTTGCAGTGATAATGGGTTAGAGTTTGAGAATGATTCTTTCGCAGATTTTCTTACTGATCGTGGTGTTGAGCACCAATTCTCCACTCCACACACCCCTCAGCAAAATGGTGTTGTGGAGAGGAAGAATATGACTTTAGTTGAGATGGCAAGAACGATGCTTGATGAGTATGGCACATCGCGATGGTACTGGGCCGAGGCCGTCAACACCACTTGCTATGTGTCAAATCAAGTTTTTCTGCGTTCCTCTCTGCACGTGACATCTTATGAGCTTATGTTTGGGAAGAAGCCAATATGTCACATCTAAGGGTTTTTGGTTGCAAATATTTTATCCTGAAGAAGGGCCTTCTCGACAAGTTCGAGTCGCGTACTTCTGATGGTATCATGCTTGGATACCCTGGACATTCGAAAGGATATCAAGTGCTTTAATCTTGAGACTAATACCACTGTGGAGTCCTGTGATGTAACTTTTGATGAGGCTAGTTCTACTAGACCCGAGCTTTTAGGTGTTTCACAGGAGTCTGAGTCGATCTTCCAGGATGAAGATGACTTTGAGAGTGGCGTGGGCCGTGCCCCCACTTCTCAGGTAGCTGCTGCTGGTCCTCCAGTGACTTCTTCAACAGTAGCTGAGGGTCCTGCACCGACGACTTCATCATCGGTGGTGGCACCTTCTTCACCGGCAGCTCATTGAAGAAGAAGTCTATGTTAAACAACCTCCAGGATTTGAGGACCCTAAATACCCTAACCATGTGTTCAAACTGTCCAAGGCTTTCTATGGTCTTAAGCAAGCTCCTAGAGCTTGGTATGATAGACTTAAGAGCTTTTTGATTCAAAATGGTTTTGAAATGGGGAGGGTAGACAAAACCTTGTTTCTTCTTAGGCGTGGAAATGACTTTATGATAGTGCAAATTTATGTGGATGACATAATCTTTGGTGGCTCCTCTAATGCTCTTGTGTTCAAGTTTTCTGAGATGATGAGCAGGGAATTTGAGATGTCTATGATGGGTGAGCTTCAATACTTCTTGAAGTTATAAATCAAGCAAACGAAGGAGGGCACCTTTGTCCATCAGGCCAAGTACACCAAGGATCTATTGAAGAAGTTCGGGATGAGCGATGCCAAGCCAATCAATACCCCGATGTCTACTGCAACATCACTTGGTCCTGATGAAGAAGATGAGGCGGTGGACCAGAAGGAGTTCAGGAGCATGATCGACTCCATACTCTACTTGACGGCGACAAGACCGGACATCCAGTACGCCGTCTGTCTCTGTGCGAGGTCCCAAGCCTCGCCGAGAGACTCCCACCGGCAAGCTGTGAAGCGCATCATGAGGTATCTTCAATCATCCCTTGAGTTTGGACTTTAGTATTCATGTTCTTCTGTTCTCAGGATTCGGGGTTTTTCAGATTCAGACTTTGCCAGGTGTAAGATAGACCGCAAGAGTACTTTTGGAACTTGTCATTTTCTTGGCACTTCTCTTGTTTCATGGTCTTCTAGAAAACAATCTCTGTTGCACAATCTACTGCTGAAGCTGAGCATGTTGCAGCCGCTAGTTGTTGTAGTCAAGTTCTTTAGATGATTTCTACTTTGCGGGATTTTGGGTTGTCTTTTGATAATGTTCTACTTTTCTGTGATAACACTAGTGCTATTAACATTGCTAAGAACCCAGTGTAGCATTCTAGGACTAAGCATATAGATGTGCAGTTTCATTTCCTTAGAGACCATGTTGAGAAGGGTGATGTAGTGTTTAAGTTTGTTGATTCTGAAAATCAGCTCGCGGATATCTTTACCAAGCCTTTAGATCCCTCACGGTTCTATGCACTTAGAGTGGAGTTAGGGATTGTTCATCCCCATGGGCTGGTTTGAGGGGGAGTCTTCTCATTGTGTCATAGTGTAACATAGTGCATTTTGCATCATTTGTGATATATCATGTGCACTTTATATTTTCACGAGCTTTGTCTATTATCCTTAATGAAATAATGATTTCTATGAGTCCGCTATATGTCATATTTTGATTGTCTAGCTCATTTCACCATGTTTTGACATGTGTTCTCAAAAATCTATGATGCTAGCTTAATTGGAAAATAACTTGAACTTAAATCTTTGATCTACTGATAAGTTGCTTGCTAGGGAATCCTTTGCTTTTGAATCTTCTCATGTCTCTAGTATTGCAACTATGATCTTTGTTTGTGACTGGTCAAAGATAGGACTTCATGGTAATCTTGATTAGTACTGCTAGTGGCTTAACATGACTAGGCTTTTGTGGCTTGGGTCGGAAAATACTTATTGTCATCAAAAGTCACTAGCTTTTGCTCTACATGCTTGAAATCTATAATATGCTAATGTGACAAATGCTAAAATAGGGATGAATCACTCAAGGTACTTGCTCGTGCAGGAGGTAGTACTTTGGTTGTGGCTATTTCAAATAATCATGTGGACTCAATGTGAAAAAGACAGGATGAATCACTCAAAATACTTCCTCGTGCATGGGGTTGTATTTTGGTTGTGACTAATCCATTTAATCATGTGATTGCTTAATTTAGCATGTGGTAGAGTATTTTGGTCTTAATCTTGATCGGTTGTCCTCCTAGTCATGGCTTAGCGCTAGGTTGTCATACTTCACTCATGTTTAGATTCATTGCAATTGTGACAACCTAGTCTGGAACTCATCACTAGTGAAATCTTTAATATACTAAGAACTTGAGATGCTAGCTGCTCTTCTTGACATACATGTCTTTTTATGGTTTGATGAGCATCTATCTCTGGCATATTAGCATTTGCTGTGTCTCGTCTTGGATAATCTTCAAAGCTCGCTAAAACTGAAAAATCAAAAATTCCATTCTGTTCAATGCATACATGCTGATCCTTGATATTCTATCATTGCATAGTCAAGGGGGAGTTGTGAAGTTCCTTGATGACTATAGTGCCAAAGGGGAAGAAATAGTGATATCAATCATATACTTGGCATGTTTTTGCAAGATAGGCATGTATGTGTATTTTTGAAGAAATTGCCTTGTTCTGGAGAAGATCATAGACATATGGGTTATAGGAGTGAGGGGGAGTTTCAGTGATTATGTTTTGCCTTCACTCATATTTCTTGGATCTTATTCCTTTTGACATTCACTTGGCCCGGTGCTTGCTTTCTCTTTCTTTTGGCCAAGTGTGAATTCTTGCAACTTGATTGCTTTTAAATTTTTAAACCAACTCAAATTTGATTGATTGAGAGATGTTGGCAATACATTCATCAAGGGGAGATTGTGAGTCATGTGAGGACTTGACAATATTTGTGATGAATATTTTACAACCATATGTGGAGTTGATTCTTTTGGTTGCATGAATTCGAGATTTGAATTACTTGTTGTGTGATTGATAAGTTTGAGTTTCTCAATTTGTCTCAAGGAAAAATTGAGTAGATGAAAAATTTTCTCTACTGATTTGGGTCAAGTGAAAAACTTATGCTCGCAACGCTTTGCTTGGTCTAGCAAGTTGGGTGCGGTGATGGTTCGACCATATAGACCGACATGAGGCTTGGAGGGCTGAGATGCGGTCAAGGAGGCAGCGACAACATCGTGTGGCTTAAAAGCATGTGCACGGAGGACAAGAAAGCGGGTGGAGATGAGACGTGAGGACCAAGTCAGTGCGAGGGCATTTTGGTAAAAACGCGGAATCTACCAAGCATAACCAAGAAACTGCGGCGGAGGCCGGGAGGCGGTTTAGGGTTAGATTCTTAGGGTGGAAGGAAAGAATAGATGGTGGATGGGTCACTTAGATGCTTTGTGATGCGTGCTAAGTGCCCATGCCATCTAAGTGAGCTTTGAGGCCCAAGTGGAGAGGGGGATGCCCCCTCCACTATAAATAAGTGGGAGAGGGTTTCTTAACCCTTAACCCTTTTTTAAGCATTGTAAAAACCCTAGTTAGGAGCTGCTCAAGAGAGCTTTGGCCTACTCATGAGAGGTCTTTGAAATAGCAAGAAAATCCACAAAAATGCAATACAAAAAGATTTTTCCTATTCCTTTGTGTTCTTGAGTTATCTTCTTCATTAGCTCTTTTGAATTTTTGTTTTCTTGTTTCCTCCTATGGATTGATTTGTGGTATGGCAAGTAAATGATGGGAAGATCTTTTCCATACTAATTCCATCCAAACATACCCAATGATTCAACATTTTTCTTCTCTATTTCGAGTTTTCTTGGAAAACAAGCAAGAAATGAGATTTTCGTGATTAATCTTTGTGGGGGGTTTGATGCTGTGATTTGGGGCTTGGAATAGGTTGCTGGGACATGTGAGATGATACCATATTGATTTGAGATCAAGATTCCTCACGAGCTTCCTTTCTTTTCAAAATTCCTCTTTTTCTCACTTCTAGAGCTGATTGAAGAAGAAGGGGTAAAGGCCTTTATTTGAGAAGTTTTTATGGAGGTCAGCATTTGATTTAGACTCACAAGGCCTTCCTGCACCTCTCTGCAAATTTTGGTTCGATTTGATTGGGTAGATTCTGAATTAGCCAAAAAGTTGAATCAAAATTTTAGTTCTGGAACCTGGCTAATCTTCTGCCGAATTCTTCAGTTTCTTCAGAAATCTTGGAGTGTCCGATTCTTCAATCTCGGAGCCTCTGAAATTCACTACTGAGAACAGAACCAAAAGTCAGAATCTCCGAAAAAATTCCCAAAATTTCCAAAATTCTCTTTTTCTTCAGGTTGAGTCGCTTCACTGAGAATAGAACCAAAAGTCGGTATCTCCGGAAAAATTCCCGGAATTTCTGAAATTCTCTTTTTCTTCAGGCTGGGTAGCTTCACTGTTTCGGCCATAACGTTTGTGTTCGAACTCAGAATTTGGTGATCTTGGACTCGTTTCGAAGCTATCGACGAGCTCCACATCACCAAGGGCTTTTGGGATGTTTCTGCTATATCTTCACTCTGATCATACTAGTATTTTAATATGACTATGTATGCGAAGAATTTGTGAAGGAAATTTGGACTTTACATTCACGGTCGGAAGCCACCGATCCTTCAAGGGTTAGTATTGATGTATAGGTAGAAATCTTGATCCTGTAATCTTCTTTTCTTCTTCTTTATTTACCTTTGTAAAAATGCTTTACTAATACATTTGTACTATTCTTGGAATCATAAAGTTTTAATCTTTAGTTACACATTCGAAAATTGTATGACCATGTGATGAATGATGTGTATGATGTGAATGCACAAATCAACTTCCCCCTCTTGCTTACGATACCTCTCGATAGAATTGGGTCAACTCAGCAATGCGAGTTGACCTAACTCCTCACGCCTCTTACGATTGACTAAAAACTAGGGCTCTCACAAGATTCAAGGTTGGATGAAACGCTCGATGCAGCTTGGGGGCTAATATATCCAGCCTTAGGAGAGCAGAGGGTACACAATGTTCCCCTAGCCAGTTCACACGCAAGGGTGAATGTCGATGACGTCAACACCACTTTCAAACATGTCAAGCTCCTGATTCCGCCGAACGATGAGATCTTAACTCTAGAGGATGCCAAATGCTCATTTATCCAATGGCCCAAAAGGAACACCTTCCTCGGCCAATCGCTGCAGACTGGCAAGGTTTTGGCAGTACCTTCGACGCTCTCTCATATTGTAATGCCTATCTTTTCACCACGAGCATTAGAATGCACTGTGGCAACACCAGAGCCTGAGTTGAACAGCCGTAGCATGGCATGGGAAAGGACTTGATGCACTTGCCTCCTAGCGAACAAATATCCATTGAACAAATTCAAGCGCTATATGACAATGGGAGTATCCCCGATGGCTCCGGTGTACCATACGTACAAGGAGGGGCAACCACTGGTCAGGAATTCTAGGAGTATGGTCAAGGATCTTGGGTGGGGTTACGCAGCGTTGCACAAGCATTACATGAAAAACTTCAAGAAGAAAAAGACGAGCGTAGGTCAGGTTTCTTAGTGAAGTTCAAACACAAGCAATTCCTCCATGACATACTTGGACACTTCCCAGTGACTTGGGAGGACTTGTTTCTCTTGTACAATCTAGACGCCTTGGATGTGAGCCTCATAAGATTCTACATACTGTAAGTACCTATTCTCGCACTCCATGTATATTAGTACAATATATATACTTGTTGATACTACATAACTCTTTCATTGTGTATGTACATATACGCTCTTGTCAAGGCGAGAGAAGAAAATCAACATATAGGATTCATTGACTGACACTTTGCCTCAGAGCAATCCATGGATAAAGTTGAAAGTGTTGTTGAGGATCACGTGCTAGCTATGCGGTGCAACATCAATTAACTTGGGATTAATGACAATGTAGCTACCACTGGATACTTATTGTTATTATACTAATGAGGCCAAGGTCTATTATATGTACTCTTACATTAACATATGTATTGCTTCTACAAAATAGAAATATATTACACAAATAGGTGGAGTCGCAAGGGAGGAAGTACTAGAGATGCACAATAGGCATCATGGATTGCCCCTTTTGTTGATCAGTGGGACAATGCTCTGAGCAACTTCCAACCTGAGAAGCGGCCCTTCAGGTATGTGGAGTTTGAAGCCTACCTGCAGTGGTACTTGCCATGCATGCGCATCCACTTTATTCGTGGAAGAGAGCCTCCTGACAACGCGAGTGCACAAACGACAGACATGTACTCAATCCTCGCAGCAAAAACTTTGGACTTAGCGGTTTGTGAATTTTGTAGTTCACTTCCTTATCTCTACTTGCCCGTTACTTATATGTGAATCTATGATTCTCATTCTTCAGGGACAATGGGCGACAACGGTGAACATGGAGGTCACCGCTATTCTTCAACATCACCCCGTCAGCATTGAGGACCACTCCGGCATGTCCAAGATCACGGAGTATGCTAAGAAGATCATGACATTTTCAAGTGCACACGCAGGGATGGCGTCGCCACCGGGACCAGTGCAAGCCAGGGAGCACATCGACCACCACGTCCTACACAGACAATGCACTGTCAGCCTCCCACCTCTCAGCCACCGAGGCCCACAAAGGTGGGTGGTTCTGCGTGGTAGCAGAGTGCATCCCCACTCTTCTTGAGTTGCCAAGGTAAACAATTCTCATCTCTTATAAACAATATTTCTTTATATTGTTGTGCTAATTAGTTCCAGTTATACGCAAATCATGTGCCGCCTCAAGTACCAACTAGTCCGATTGACTACCTCCTCGATAGTCCCGACACACACAACTTCACCTTTCACAACGAGGTACACAAGCTAATTCCACTTGGGCAGTCCAGTACCTTGCAGCAGACTCAGCCACCTTGCTCACGCAGGATACACAGGAGACTGCAGCACAGGACCACGAGGACGAGGACCCGACACTACGGGTGGGTAGGGCTCATAGGGCGGGAGCGGGGCAGCCTAGACTGAGGTACTCACCGTCACTGATCAAGAAGAAGTCACGACGAGGCTAGGCACGTCGCCGATTTTCATGTTATCCTTTCTTTTTATACATGTTATTGTACAGGAATTTTGTATTGTTTGAAATAGTTGACTTCCATTTCTTCTATTCACTACAAGATATTACTACATAGTGATCAATGACCTATAGTACATTAACATATTAATAGCCAAATCCGATTACATAAGCATAGGGTACAAATCCATATTACACGGCCACATTCATAGTTGTGAAAACTATCACAACTTTTTCACAACTTGGCTACAAATATCATAGGTAAAACAAGCAACTCTTCGCTAGCACTTCTAATACGATTATATGAAGTCATCTTTGCTATCACTTGCGAAGAGCCCTGGATCGGGGGCTTTGAAGCATAACAATTTCAAAAAGTCCTCATCACTCGACTTGCTACATACCTTTTTTGATGAACTGGATGGGCCTTTATCCTTTGATGATCCAACATCTTTTTGGATGTGCGCCCATGTTTTGACAAAGGGGGGAGTCTAGCAAATATGTGTTCTTCTCCTTCAATTGTTGTCTTAATTAAGTGTCTCTTACTAGCAAATGGGTCTCTCCTCCACCCATCCAAAGTTTGTGATCCTGCAGTTGAGCAACCCTATGTCCTTCGGATGTGCCTACACACCGAGAACGTGATCTAACAAATGTAAGCATACATGATTATAGCTTATTGTACAAAGATTCTAGGATATTTATCGTTTCTCCCAAAAATTTGTCTTTCATGTACCTCGCCTTGGGTAGTTTTCTAAGCTTGCTTGCCCTCTCCCAAATCTTGTGAAACTCTCTCATACGCTTACGCACCTGCTTGTAGGTAGTCCAAGAAAACTCCTTCTTGCTAACAACTCTGCAATCCCACGCATATGAACTTCCTCCCAAATCCGCGAACAAAGAATTTTACAAGCGTGCCTCCTATCATCCGCAACTCTAAGAACTTCCTGGTCCATTCTCGCAGTCCAAACAACATCACTAACATCTAGCAATTTGCACGAAAATAAATGTGGAAAAAAAACAATTTGTAAATCTCAATGTTTCTACACATATGAGTAGGGAAAAAATTACGAAACTTACTTCCATCGTCGCTAACCATCCATGGACTACTCCTTCTCCTCTCAAATAAAACCTATCTACTCAGGAAGGTCACCTATTTTTTTGGAAGAACTCAAGGAGGATGTGTGTGAGAGATGCTACCCGGGGTTTTTGTAGCACCAGAGGTGGTAATCGCCACATGGCGTGGCTATTGGGGTGCAACCACCATCATTAGTACAGAAATCGATATCCAAGGCGGTTCAAATAGCACATCCGAGACGGCTATAGCAGCTGCCTCTACCGAGTGGTTGTGGATATGGGCGCATGCATCGGAGGCGGTTGCATTTTCTTAACCGCCTCGGATAATGTCTTCTCGGAGGTGGTCAAGATAACATAACCGCCTCCAATAAGTGCTTATCCGAGGCGGTTAATAAAATGTAACCGCCTCCGATAAGTGCTTATCCGAGGCGGTTTCAAATAGATATCCTAGGCGGTTGTTAAGTTGCAACCGCCTCAGATATGTTTTTAAACAAGCGTTATTTTGCCTGATTTACTAGCCTCCCTGAAAAAGCAAACAGTTTATATATATGATATATCCAAATCACAGCACGTATACAACAGATTTATATAGCACAACTTTAATCATTCATTCTCGCATCAACCACAAGACATAAACTACAAACATTCACATACATACGCATATAAATAATATTATAAAACTTGTTCACTTCAGTCATATACTCAATTCACAGCGAAGATATTGATCAAATTTAAAAAAGTAGACCTCTCTTAAATTCTTCACATGAATAGAACCACTCGCCGAAGCCTCCATACACGATATCTGTTGATAAAGAAGTCTCATTTGTAAAACAGTGATATTCACAAGAAAAAGTTATATTTATGTCACACCCACTTACACATTAGCAGGAGAGAAAAAATGAACAAGACATTTAAAAACATCAAGTGCACTTATCATTTGAAGCCACAAATTGGACAGATAACTACAAAGTTTGATGCTTTGGAACTAATGACCTAACTAGAAACCTAAGTAATGATCTAACTAATCGCAATCCTAAGTTCCTAGCTTGCCACCGAGAAACTGAAGCGTCCTTCGGCACTAATGACCTCGTTGTTTAGGAAGCTAGCGATGTGCGACCGGATCTGGGCGATGTCCATATCTTCCAACTGTTTGATTGCCATGGTTTTCGCCCCTCCCTGAAAACATGAGGCTTACACTCAAGGTGAATAGCATGATTAAACACTAGACATTAGTAGTGGCGATGGTTTCGTACTGCTAAATCACCATACTTTGGGTTGCTGCAAAGGGCTAGCATGTGGAAACACATGTAATACCACAGAGGTTGGTCCCTTCGGGTTGTTGCCGGCACTACAAAAGGGATATCGATTAGGTATAAAGGACAGAAGTATGATGGCATTAGTTCGAGGAGTCAAGGACATTACGGAATACCTTAAACTTGGAGTCATAGCGTAACTCAACGGGCACTCCTTTCTTGTGCCTCCCTCCTTGTTTAACGTACGTGTCAAACGCTCTAGGTGATTTCAAACAATTAGCATTGAACTATCTTTTCCTTTGGGAGGAAGAAAGAATAGGCATGGACGAAATCGAAAGTTTTGGTACTCACTCGTCGAGTAGATGCATGATGTCCAAGTACCCTTGCTTGCGTTCGTCAATGCTACGCCTCATGGAATCAAGGTAATATACTTTATTCCATTTCGGCACTATCACGAGGAGGATCCAATGGCCCTGGTTATACGATACGAAGTTATTACATGTTTACCTGTCGAACCATGAGAATTTGCAAAGGATGTGGCTTACCTGATGTTATAGGCTACCTGGATGTGATCTCGTGCGGAGTACACATAAAGTAAATGCACGATGTAATCTCGCACCATGTTCTTATTTGCCACGATGCTTTGGGCCGAGATCAAATGTGGATCGCCGAACCCCACAGAGTTCTTCATCTGTCTTCTTTTGCTCATATCAAGCATGTATCTGAGTATAGGAGAAGAACGAGTTATATTGTAGGCACTTAGCGGTGATAAAATAAAATGATGCTATGTTGTAAGGACTTACAGCGTGAAGCATCTCATGAGACTGGCGTCCAGCTCATGGAAGTGCATCATGTTGAAGATGTCCATGAAATCCACGGGAAACATATATCCGGTACGGTGCTTGAAATGCTCCTCCTTGAAGAAGACTACAATGCCGACTCTTGTATCTGGGAATGGCCTGTTCGACATTTCGAGGTAATGGTCATGAAGCTTCCGGCAGGCTACGCCCAGGTTCACGTCAGCGTCCACCATGGGTTGTCCCGGCACGTGCTGGCGAGCTAGCTCTACCAAAGGATATTCAACATCATCCACCAGTTTCAAAGCAGACTTCTTGGCTTTGTATACTTTCAGCTTGGATGTGGCCCCTTGACTCTTCGTTGGAATATGGCTTGGCCATGAGCTCTCCACTGGTGGTACTGCTGGGAATTGAGGGGGTAGCGAACGATGAGTAACCTCCACATGTGGCACTGTCGCACTGGCTAAGGAAGGGCGAGCTACCTCCAAACCTCCGGCAAAGATTGAGCAACCACCGATGAAAATCTCAGCATCCTAAGATCCGGCGAGCATGGAGGAACGGACGGTGCGCTCGGTGCTGATTCGAGGACTATGTCCTTCTTCGGCCACTGGACGAACGACCCGACCACGTCACTTAGCAACTGCATCTCATCAGATTCTCGCACGTTCGGCAAGGGACAGTTAGCGAAGGTCGGGTTGATTGACTCGACCTGCACTTGTGCGAAGCCTGGCGTTAACGGGACACCGTGTATCACCGTTCCAGGAGTAGATGGCCACACCTGACCGTATGCGGCGTCCATTGAGAAGTTCGTCGTAGCGAACGGTATCTGCATCTTGCACCGTGTCGGACCCCCAATTTGGTCTATGGGAGAACAATCGTCCGCACCCGAGATGCAGCTACTGCGGTGGGCACCCGGGCTAATTGTGACTGGTGCCCTGTCATGCAGGTACTGTGCTGAAAGCCTCTCCTGCATCACTCTCATTCTTTTCTCAAATTGCGCCTCAAGGGATGACTATATCTCCGCTTTCATCTGCTCGGCTCTTGCTCTCTTCCTCTGCCGATGTGCCTCCTGCGTGTCGCCGGTGAGGTTTTGCCCCATGTTGCCAGATTTCCGAAACCCCTAGTGCGTCCATAGGGCTCCCTGGTGCCGATGGCCTCGGAGAGTATGTCTTTCTCCCGACTTGGCACAAACGAGCTTTGAGATGCCTACTCATTCAACCCCACCATTTTCTGATAGACCTTCTCGTCTTCAGGGTTTCTCCATACGCATTGACCACGAGGATCCACCTTCGTCCTCGCCCTGCACCAGTCCCGAATGCGGCTGTCGCTGAAATCCGAGAACACCGGCTGCTGTCCATGCTTCTCCGCTTCCTCGTCCTCCTTTGCCCACTTCTTCTTAGCACCGACGTACCCTAAGGTGCCGAGGTAATGCGGGTGCTTGTCCCTCCTGGCTAGGTCTTGCCTCTTCTGGCTATCTGCCTGGAACTCTTCAGACGACTTCAAGGCACAGAATTCCACCCAATCTTCTTTGGAGACATCCGGGTATGCCTGGCAAGGCGACTTCTCTTGCTTGAGATAGTCCCTCACCAGTCTATGCTTGAAATTCTTCTAGCACTTCCCAGCAGTCAATATGGTAGCTCGGAAGAAATTAGCTTCGACCTCTTCCGGGTACATAAAGGAGCCCTTCACTTCGTCAAACAGGGACCTCCACTCCTCCCGTGTCAGCTCACCCCAATCAGCGAGGGTGATCCTAACCCTAGAACGGGCGACCACCCCGCATAACGTCCGCCACTTCTTCCGGGTTTCTTCCGGCTCAGGAATTCCGGTCACGGGATCCAATCTCTCAACTACCCATCTGCCCTTCGGCCTCCCCGATGGTTTCCTTGGTTTGCGAGAACCCTTTCCTGACGATGTCGACAGTCTTGGCGACCCCGACGACGATATCGTAGGGGAGGGCGGCAGGGAGTTTGTCTCCATTCTTATAAGGATGAAAACATAATGGATTTGCAGTTGAATAAATCAAAACGAACATACTTAAGGAAATTAGTACAACCCTAGCAGTTTTAGCACAAAGCCTATAAAGGAGAAGGAAGGACTTGGCCGGAATCCTACTTCACCAAGTTTTGGCCAAGACTAAACCTACCCTATAGGGTCAAACCGAACCCATAGGTGTTGCACCACCTATAGTAGTTCATTAGAGGTGAGATTTATGGAGTTGTTGCAAATATCATATAGTCTTGACATGCATTCAGTGTCTGTAAGTAAAATGGCCTTAGTCTTTCTTGCAGAATATTAAGTGACTAGTTGCTTAATATATGTTTCTAAATACCAATGAGATAATGAGTTGAAAACATTACAAAATCTTTCTTCACATACATTGCCCAAGGAGGTACAAAATAAATTATATGTAAGAACTCAAGTAAAACTAAGCTACATTTGAACACATTTCCGTTGCACAACATAATCCGGCTATAAACAACAATGTCATAGTGTAGCAATGCTTAATTATAAAATAATAACTAATGTACGAACGAGGGATTAAAAAGCTGAAGTGAGGAGGGAGGAGTGTTCAGTATCTAGCTTTTTGCCAAAGGATTGAAACAGGATCACTAAGAAGTACAAATTCTACTCAAGTAAAACTAAGCTACATTTGAACACATTTCCGTTGCACAACATAATCCGGCTATAAACAACAATGTCATAGTGTAGCAATGCTTAATTATAAAATAATAACTAATGTACGAACGAGGGATTAAAAAGCTGAAGTGAGGAGGGAGGAGTGTTCAGTATCTAGCTTTTTGCCAGAGGATTGAAACAGGATCACTAAGAAGTACAAATTCTACTCAAACTCAACTAGTATCTAAACGTGGATCCTTTACGTCCTTCTTTCCTATCACAATAATACTTCCCTGATTGTCTTACAACTTCTACTAGTTTTGAACGTTGGACTCCTAGCACGTGAACTCTAACAACGTTCATATATCATATTATTTCCAACAATCTTATTCTAATCTTGACTAGTTGCAACATCGTGATGAGCACGACAAGTCTCATTCTAACAATCTCTCTCTAATTCTAACTTATCTACTCACAGGCTCAAATCAATGAATCATTCTAACTATCAGTTATAATGTCCTACCTAACATGATATATACAGGCTAATAACATGAACTCATTTAGATACACAAGCACTAAGGCACATCACACACACACACACAATGAACCCTAGTAACCGTGAAATGCACAACCATATTCCTCACAAGAATCAACCCTAGCTTTTGGGGAGGAGATGCTAGACCTTGCAGTTGGAGGAGACGATGCTTGGGGAGGAGCTAGGCCGGTGCTTGGGGAGGAGGCCGGTTCGGGGAGGCGCCGGTGCTCGGCCGGGGAGGAGTCCACCGCTAGGGGAGGCACCGGAGCTTGGGGAGGAGGGCACCGCTCGAGGAGGACGCGGTGGCGCTCGGTGACGGGGAGGAGGCGGTGGCCGGCGCTCGGCAATGTGGGGAGGAGGTGCTCCAGCGCTTGGCAATGTGGGGAGGAGGCGCTCCGGCAACGGGAGGAGGCTGTGGATGCGGGAGGTTTGTGAAGGGGATGCGCGGGCAGTTGTGCCGGTTTGAGTGATATACGGTAACATATCCGAGGTGGTTAACCGGATCTAACCGCCTCAGATATCCTATAAAGGAGGCGGTTATGTGGAGCTGACCGCCTCGGATATCTTATAAAGGAGGCGATTGAGTAGATCTGACCGCCTCGGATATCCTATGAAGGAGGCGGTTTCTTTAACATAACCGCCTTGGATATGATTTAAAGGAGGCGGTTGCTTTAGCATAACCGCCTCAGATATGCTTTAAAGAAGGCGGTTCCTTCAGCATAACCGCCTCGGATATGCTTTAAAGGAGACGGTTTCTTTGGCATAAACGCCTCGGATATCTGCTACAAGACAGGTTTTCAGCTTAAATTTGCAAAACTTCTCTACATTTCACATAAACATCATAAATATCATCCACACATAAACATGAACACCTCAAATATCATCCACACATAAACATGAACACCTCAAATATCATCAACACAATCTCAGAAGTATTAACATGAATATCTCAAATATGGTAGAGCTTTCGACAACATCTCAAATATGGTTGAAGTATTTCACATAAACATTTTTACATGTTTAGACCAACAATATAAACACTCAAATAGTCAACAAAATGGACTTGGACATCTCAAATTATTTTATTGCCTCCGCTTCCTCATCCTTTTCTTTTTGCGAGGCATTTCCTCTTCGAACTCTAGTCCTTCTTGATGATCTTCCCGTACGTACAATGCTTCGTTAGGTTCATCGGTAATCGCGCCTTTTATGCTATGTTGCATCGGAGGTGCATCTTCAAAGATCTTGTATTTGTCCTCATCCACCACATCCTGAACTCCGACAATCTTCTTTTTACCCTATAGGGCAATATGAAGATACTTCCTCGCCGGGTCGGTCACATAAAACACCTGGTGAGCTTGATTGGCTAGAATGAATGGATCATCTTTGAATCCAACACATTCAAGGTCTACTGTTGTGAAGCCGTACTTATCGACCTTCGTAGATTGCAGATTGACCCAACGGCACCGGAATAATGGAAATTTGAAGTACACATAGACCAACTCCCAAATATCCTCGATGAATCCATAGTACTAGCTCCATTTCCCGCTCATGTCAGAAGCCTCTATGCGGACCCCACTATTTTGAAATGTGCTTTTCTTATCTTGATCTCTCGTGTAGAATGTGTATCTGTTAATGTCATATCCTTGCCAAGTGATGACTTCGAATGTTGGACCCTTCGCATACCAGGTTAGCATCTCGTTAGAGGCACCTAAACGAAGACGCTCCTTGAACCACTTGTTGAATTCTTTATTATGCTCTCTCGTCCTCCACGCATCGGTTCTATTTGGATGCTCTTGCTTTAAATTTGCACTGTGCTCGTCCATGTATGGGGCAACGGTGGTCGTGTGTTGCAGCACGGTAAAATGGGCAAGAGCGTGTCCAGCTTGATCAGCCGTTATTGATTTCTTTCTGATGGTCCCAACACCATCAAGCCTACCTTCGTGCCGAGAGCGTGGCAAGCCAATCAGTTGGTTCGACTTCATGTAGACAATACAGAACTCAACAACCTCTTCTGCAGTATAATCTTCGACAATACTTCCCTCCGGTCGACACCTGTTTCGCATGCAGTGCTTCAAGATTCTCATGAATCTTTCGAACGGGTACATGCTCCGAAGGGAAGACGGGCCCGCACATCTTGATTTCATGCACAATGTGGACGATCAGATGCACCATTATATCGAAGAAAGACGGGGGAAATACATCTCTAGCTGACAAACAGTCTCCACCATCGCTAACTCCAGATCATCTAGTTCGAACACGTCCATCACCTTCTGTGAAATATTGTTGAAGAAGAAGCAGAGGTTGATTCTCGGACGTTAGGTGGTAGAATATTCCTGATTGTAATTGGGAGCATCTGTGTCATCATAACATGGTAGTCATGAGACTTCATGCCGATTAGTTTCAAGTCCTGCATCGAGACGAGCCTTCATGCCATGCAAGAACTTACAAAACTCGGTTCTCTCAGCCTTGGATAAAGTGTAACAGGTAGGGGGGATGTATGTCTTCCCGTTAGGCAGAAGTACATGCACCAGCTCAGGCCTGATTCCCATATCAACCATGTCAAGTCGGGCCTTAATGTCATCCTTCGTCTTGTCCTTCATGTTTACCAGTAGACCCAGCACACTGTCACAAACATTCTTCTCTATGTGCATCACATCGATGCAGTGCCGGACGTCTAGATCCTTCTAGTATGGTAGGTCCCAGAACACTGATCGCTTCTTCCAGTTTGTGGACTCATCTGCGGCCTTTTTCCGACCCTTTTCAAGCACGACATTGACATCATTAACCTTCGCGAATACCTCTGCACCGCTTAATGGTCTTGGTTTCGCACCGTTCTCTGTTCGCCACGTTGAACTGTGACTTCCACCTCAGATAACGGTGCCTTATAGGCAGGAACCGCCGGTGACCCATGTACACGATTTTCCCGTAATTCTTGAGACTTAGGCTCACGGTATTCTCCATGCATATGACACAACCTTTGTGTCCTTTCACTGTTTGACCGGAGGTGTTGCCGAGAGCGAGAAAGTCTTGGATTGTGCAGAACAGCATGGCCCACAGAGTGAAGTATTCTCTTTTGTCCGCATCCCATACCTGCACTCATGTGTTCCACAGAGTTTGTAGTTCATCCATCAACAATTGAAAATACACGTCGATGTCATTACCAGGTGCTTAGGCCCTTTGATAAGTATGGATATCATAACGTACTTCCATTTCATACAAAGCCAGAGAGGTAGATTGTACATACTGAGGAGTACGGGCCAGGTGCTGTGTCGGCTGCTCATGTTGCAAATGGATTCATTCATCCGTACTCAGCGCAAACCTTACGTTCCTAGTTTCCGCAGCGGATCGAGGATACTTCCTATCGATGTTTCTCCACTGGATAGCATCGGCAAGGTGTCTTAGCTTTCCATCGGATGTCTTCCGCTCATCTGCATGCCAGCGAAATATTTTGCTTCCTCCGGGTTTGCAAACAAACGCTTCAGGCGTGGGATTACAGGCAGGTGCCAAGCAACCTTCACAGGAGTCCCCTTCATCACCTTGACGAATCCTCAACTCCTTCTACTCCAATCTTACCCTTGTATCGAGAAGCCTTGCACGCAGGGCATGAATGTAGCTTCGCAAACTCTTTCCGGTATAGAATACAGTCGTTCCAACATGTATGTATCTTTTAATTTCCAGTCCCAAGGGACAAAGCACATTCTTGGCTCTGTATGTGTTTATGGGTAACTCATTCCCCTCTGAAAGCATGTCACCTAGGAGGCCCAACAACTCATTGAAGCTCTTGTCGGACCAGCTGTTGCTCGCCTTCAGCTTCAATAGTTCAAGCACGGCATATAACAAAGTGAACTTAGCCTTGCATCCTGCGAATAGCGGTTTCTCCGAGGCCCCCATCAAGCCTAGGAATTGTTGGTACTCTCTGTCGGTTTCGTGCTCTTCGAAATCACGCAACATCTGTTCCAGCTCAGGCATCGAGTCGGGATCATTGGACATCTCATGGTTTGAATCACAACCGATATCAAATGACATATTGGTTGCTTCTTCATCGGCACAAATATCATCATCTGATACTACGGTTTGATCTTCACCGTGCTTGATCCAATTTGAATACCATTGCATAAAACATCTCTTGAAGATGTGGTACTCAATATGATGGAGCTCAAAAGTCCGTACGTTACCACAGTCTAGGCATGGACAATACGTGTCAGCTCTATCCTGTCTCAACATGTCCGCCTCGGCAGCTGCCATAAATGCTCTCACTCCATCTCTATACGCCTCTGTGTTGCGAGCTCCGTACATCCACGATCGATCCATCTAAGCTGTGCATGTGAAAAGTTAAAAATTTAGTTAAAAAATATGAAGTGCATCAACTTATTCACATGAGTTTAACATTTCTTCAATTACTAACCTAACCGAATTCTCAAAATAATTACTAACCTAACTAACTAATATAATTAACTAACCATACTAATTGACTAATATAACTAACCTATATGCGTCGACTCTCTTCAATTACTAACGTATAACTAACCAAATTACCACTTCTTGCATATAAAAATAAATATGCCACAAAAATAAATCCATCATTATTTTTTTCCTTTTACCCACAAAATTTCTTCAAAATTTGCATACCTTAACACTAAATTTATATACATTCAACCATACGATAAATCAAACATCTCCATCGATCTAATTATGATCATATAATTGAATATTCTCAATGTCCAAGAAACAAAACAAAATCACCAAATTATTGGATGAAATGATTCAAAACTAAACACTAACCTTTGTTAACCAACAGGAAGTATTATCTCCAACTATACTCTTCCAAATGTAGCTTCTCCACCGAAAAATTACCAGAAAATAGCTCAAAAAATCGATAGCAAATCGCCACATTTAAGACATATCTACCTCTGGTCGTATGTCTGCTCGCGCAGCACAATTAATACTGTGAATCATATTGGAGGCGGTTAAATCCACATAACCGCCTCGAATATCACTTATATGGAGGCAGTTATATATCATGAGCAACCGCCTCTGATATGTACTCACATATCCGAGACGGTTGACGATATATAACCGCCTCGGATATGGCCATTATCCGAGGTGGTCAGAAATAAGTAACCGCCTCGGATAAGATTGGAGGCGGCTATGTATTTCTAACCGCTCGAATGTGGTCGTTATCTGTGGCGGTTGCTCCCGGACTCGTTATCTGAGGCGGTTTTTTCATACTAACCGCTTCCGATATATCTTATTCGTGGCGCTTTTACATAACCGCCTCGGATAAGACGCCTCGTATAGACAATTCTGTAGTAGTGCATCTCCCTTGGCGATTACAAGAAATCACCAACAGCGATGGTGATTGGCCAGCAATCGACACACGGCATGGTGATTCCGCACTGAATCATCCAACGCACTAGTGATAAGGTCCTATCGCCATTTCTGCTGGCGATTGAGGCCGAATCGCCATTGCTGGTAGCGATTGAGGCCAATTTTGACATTTTTTTAATCTAGTATTATTTCTGAAAATTTTGAAAAAATAATATTAAAAAACTCTCGTACTGAATCTTGCATGCTGTAAGCTAACAGGAGAAATCCCACTTCTTCCAGTAATCTATCTATTACTATATTAATTACAGACTCTTTAGAAATTCTCACGTTAATCGAGGAATAATAATAATATTTGACCATCTATCTGGTGGGACTGAGTTATAAGGGTTCAGATTGACTCAAATAAGAGTTCTTGCTCCTTACTGTTCGTATACATACTCTATAGAAAAGAGTCCTTCCTCCTTACTTTTCGTAACCTAGATTTCTATATAAACAAGTAAGGAAACATATTACCCGTGCAATTGCACGGGTTTGAACCGAGTTATAACTGCATATATTTATTGTAAAAGGATTAGTGAAGCGAAATAAGGACGTTATCCTTGAAGGAAACATAATCCATCGTATGTCACTCTTGATGTCTGCCGCACGTTAGGAGAAAAAGATCATGGATAATGTGACCAGGATAGACCGGCGAGATTCACTAATATACGTTTATGCAAACTATATGCGTATATGTGTCGGATGGAATGTGTCGGATGGAAACTCTTAACAAGAGAGAATCACGTCGCACGTGAAAGCCATGCATGTGTACACATACAAGAAAACTATAAGAAATCAAATATGAGAAGAATCGGGCAGTGCAACGAATTAATCCGAATTGCCCGAATTGCCCGAATTTCGCAGAGTCATTACTAAAAGAAATGCCAATAATCTGATAGATTAGATGAATGCTATGAAATTGGTTTTGAGAGCGCTAGGCGCAATTCTTTTCGAATCTATACCGCTCCAATCCGTGGAAGATACCTAATATTTAGTTCTAAACTATTCCATTCTTAAAAAGTCACTTAAAAATCAAGAGTCCCATATATATTATAAATGTGTATATACCCAAAGGACAACACATGCTAATTAATATTTTCAAATCATGATGTTCCCAAAATAGAGTTTCCAATAATGCAAATTCATAATTCAAGGACAATAGGAACTTACTAGAGTCAATTAATGTAAATTCACTTTTTCTTTAATATCTACACATTTATATAATCAGTACTATGTCTTTTCTCCTACTTTTCAATTTGTACATAATACATTTTTAAGGCTCGATTTTCCCGTGACTTATACAAGATCATTTTTTGGCATGTTTAATGTGTGTCTTTAAATCTAACTCACACCTCTTTCATATGTTTTTAGCTCCTATGTTCCAGTTGAGCCCTAAGTAAACGTTTATCGATAGCTCATAAGGATTTATTAGATAAAGTCGATTTTATATACTTGCCCGTGTGAATACACGGGTTGGCGACTAGTCATCCTATTTAATGGCTTTTGTCGTTGTTTCCGATAGAAATACTGTCCATATCAAGGGATTTTGTTTTGCGGTTGTGGTGGTATCCACGTCTAACTACACTTTTTTCTCCAATGGCTAAAGACAACATGTTGTTACATCACTATCAGTCAAGGTCTTCGCAGTTAAGGCGGAAGATGGAGTCAAGATCTGTTGGGTATTTAAGAGGAGATGTAGAACGCATATGAAAAGGACGAAAAAAGGATACTAAAAAAGTGCGCATGTGTGTTTGTGGGGGGAGAGAGGGAGGGAGAGAGAGAGAGAGAGAGAGAATGGGCTGGCTTCCGTACATTCACCTTCTACTACTATTAGCAATTGTACTCTTGCTGCCAGCTCCGGCTGTGGCAGCAGATGCTTTTTCCCTCCGGCGCAACATCAGCTACACCACTGACGATCTCGCTGCCCTGCTCGCTTTCAAAGCCCAGCTCTCCGATCCTCTCGGCGTCCTTCACAATGGCTGGACTAGTAACGTGTCCTTCTGCAGCTGGGCCGGTGTGTCCTGCGACCAGCGTCGACGGCGTGTCACCGCACTGGAGCTGCCGGACGTGCCCCTCAAAGGAGAGCTCAGCCCTCACCTGGGTAACCTCTCTTTCCTCCATGTCCTCAACCTCACCAACACAGCCCTCACCGGCTCCATCCCAGCTGATATAATTGGAAGATTGCCTCATCTTATAGCTATTGATCTTAGCAACAACACTCTATCTGGGCCAATACCAGATGGTATTGGATCCTTGCTCATGCTTCAGGTTCTTGACTTGAGGCGTAACCAGCTCTCCGGTCCAGTACCTCCTACCATCTTCAACATGTCTAGGGCTTGTGGAGATGCTCCTGAGGACCAACAATCTAACAGGTTCTATACCTAACAATGAAAGCTTTAGCCTCCCCATGCTGCGAGTAATATCTCTCTCTAGGAACAAATTCACTGGTCAAATTCCAGCGGGCCTTGCAGCATGCCAGCACCTTGAGACACCTTGACATGGGGGGAAATCTCTTCGTGGATGTCGTGCCGACATGGCTGGCTAAACTGCCACAGCTCACCCAGCTTTCCATAGCCAGAAATGACATCACCGGGCCGATCCCAGCTGTGCTCAGCAATCTTACCAAGCTCAGTGTGCTTGAACTCTCATTCTCCAACCTAAGCGGACAGATTCCGGTGGAATTGAGAGAACTGAGACAACTCACCTATCTGCATCTTTCATACAATCAACTAACGGCCCCTTTCCCACCTTCATTGGAAACCTGTCTGAATTGTATTTCTTGGCACTGGAATCAAACATGTTGACTGGATCAGTACCATCAACACTTGGAAACATCAGGAATCTTTTGCGCCTGATATTCGAATGAATCACCTCCATGGGGATCTTGGCTTCTTGGCCAGCCTTTGCAATTGTAGGCAGCTCCAAATCCTTGCCATATCAACTAATTCTTTCACTGGGAGGCTCCCCAACTACGTCGGAAACCTATCTCAAAATCTGTTAGAAGTTTACAGGAATCAACAACAATTAACTGGCGGGCTGCCAGCTACACTGTCAATCTAACTGATCTCCGTGCGATAAGTTTCTCCAACAACCAACTAACAAAAGAAATCCCAGAATCCATCATGATGTTGGAGAATCTCCAGGCACTAGATCTGTCTAGAAATAGCATGATTGGCTCAATCCCGGCACGATTTGGTATGCTAAGGAGACTTGTACTTTTGCAACTCAACGATAATAGATTCTCTGGCTTCATACCAGATGGCCTAGCTAACCTCACCATGTTAGAGTACATTTCTCTATCTTATAACCATCTATCCTCAACTATACCAGCAAGCTTGTTTTATCTTGATAACCTTATCCACTAAATCTGTCCCATAACTCCTAACCGGTGCATTGCCTTCTGATCTTGGCCACATGAAAGGCATTGACACAATAGAACTATCTTCTAACCTCTTGGTTGGTAGCCTCCCAAGTTCGTTTGGACAGCTCGCGATGTTAACCTACTTAAATCTGTCACACAACTCTTCAAAGATTTAATCCCAGCCTCTTTTGGTCGCTTAAACCAATTTAGCAACATTGGACCTGTCATCTAACAATCTTTCAGGTACTATACCCAAGTACTTTGCAAACTTCACCTACCTTACTAATCTGAACCTCTCCTTCAATAAGCTAGAAGGGCAAATACCAAATGGAGGTGTCTTCTCAAATCTCACCTTGCAATGTTTGATGGGGAATGTTGGGCTCTGTGGTGCTCCTCATCTAGGATTCTCACCATGTCTAGACAAGTCTCACCCAACTCATGGTCGACACATCCTCAAGTTTATACTCCCAGCTGTCACCATTGGAGCTGGTGCTTTTGTAGCTTGCTTATACCTAATGATCAGAAAGAAAAACAAGAAGCAGCCAGATGTTACGACTTCTACTGACATCGCTGATGTGATCAGCCATAGGTTAGTATCCTACCATGAGATTGCTCGTGCCACTGAAATTTCAGCGAGGACAACCTGGTTGGAGTTGGAAGTTTCGGCAAAGTTTTCAAGGGCCAACTGAACGACGGATTGGTGGTCGCGGTAAAAGTGCTCAACATGCAAGTTAAGCAGGCCGTGAGGAGCTTTGACACCGAATGTCAAGTGTTGCGGATGGCTAGGCATCGCAACTTGATAAGGATATTGAATACTTGTTCCAACTTGGATTTCAGAGCACTGCTGCTTCAGTACATGCCCAATGGTAGCTTGGAGGCACACTTGCACACTAATAGTCCCCTACTACCACTAGGGTTCCTCAAAAGGTTGGACATTATGCTCGACGTATCCATGGCAATGGAGTATCTGCACTACCATCACTATCAGGTTGTCCTGCACTGTGACCTCAAGCCTAGCAATGTGCTGTTCAATGAGGAGATGACGACGCATGTGGCGGACTTTGGCATTGCCAAATTACTTCTAGGAGATGGCAACACTATGGTTTCAGCAAGCATGCCAGGCACAATTGGATACATGGCTCCAGGTACTTGCGACATCCAAAACCTCTTAATTGAGCACCTTGTTTTGTAAGATCGATACATAGTGTTAAAAATTTGTTTAATATTTTCTTGAACAGAGTATGCATTCATGGGAAAAGCATCACGGAAGAGCGATGTGTTTAGCTTTGGAATAATGCTCCTCGAAGTCTTCACCGGGAAAAGACCCACGGACGCCATGTTTACAGGAGAATTAAGCTTGAGGCAGTGGGTTTCCCAAGCATTTCCGGCAACTCTTATTGATGTTGTGGACGACAAGCTACTGCAAGATGCAGAAATAAATCTTTGCTTTGATCACAAGACCAACACTTCCTTGGCATTCTCTTCAACTAGCACCAGTAACAACTTTCTTATGTCGATATTCGAGCTGGGTCTGATGTGTTCAAGCGAATCACCTGAGCAAAGGCTGGCAATGAACGACGTGGTTGCAAAGTTGAAGAACATCAAGAAGGACTACTCTACCTCTGCACAGGCAATGCAAAAGCCTCAGTATTTCTAGATCAATCTATATTATGTTTGGGTTTCCATTAAGTTTACAAACTTGACATTGTTCAATTTATGTTGCCAGTATGTCAAGCATGCTGCAGTGTTGCACTGTTGCTTGTTTACTTTAGCAGTGTTGTAACATGCATGATTCTGCATGATTTAGGGCTAGAGTGCAAGGGGCATTGATCTACAGCATCACCGTCTTGTCCATGAGACAGTTTTTTCAGCTCAGCCTGACAGGGCCCATAACTAATGGTAGGCAGGGCCCAACTGATTTGGCCCCAGAAATTAGTTTGATGAGCTGGGCGATTTGTACTAGCCCTAAAACGGGCTCATGGGATTCCTACGTTAGGTATTCCCCGACCATCGTAACATGCATGATTCTGCATGATGTATGTGACATTCTAGGCCATCTGGAAGTGGACCCATGGTGTATGCGCAAGAGGTTCGGGATTAGTCCTACCTTGGTTAGGGAAAAGTGAAAACCAACAACATGTAAGGCCAAAAGATAAAAAAAACATGGCTTAACCATTTTGCATATGTTGCTTAAGAAAAATGCAAAAAAATTATTACCTACCCGTGTTGTATCCAAAATAGGGTAGACCTAAGCCTAATTTAGAGCCTAGGGCAGTAGAATGTACTAGGAAGAACTTTTTTAGATGAGTACCCACACCAGGCGGGGAGGGGGCACCTAAACATGTCTTCAATCTCAAACCGTCCCTCCTCCCTAGTCCCTCTCCAGCAGTTACCTCCCTGCCTTGAATGCCTCCTCCCACTATTCCTCCTCCTTCCACCACTCTCCCCTACCACCACCCACGGCTAGTCTTGACCTCCTCACCTCGTCGCACTGCCATCGTCCCTCCCTCCTATCACAGCGGCACCTCCTAACCTAACATTCAATGGAGGAAGTCGTTGTCAACTCGTTGTTGCCCACTGCCACCTCGACCTCCCTCTATAGTCATAGCGGCGCGATGATGTCAGACCCCGATCTCAGAACCAACTCCCACTGTGATATGAGATCCGAATACCCGAGAAACTGCCCAGCACACCATACGCTCACCAAAACGTCGTATGCCTTCACTGCTGGACAGTCCGACATCTAACCAATCCACCATACGCTCACCAGACGTCGTATGCACTCACGATTAGTTAAACCGGGCAAGGACACACTTATCGCAAGCAGGGGTTGACAATGAAATCAAAGTCTGGTAAAGAATTGGCGCTTCTCTTGAGTCACTAAGCAAATTAGTTCTAGAGGAACCCGACCTTCGTACCCTCACCCTAACCTAGCCCAGAGACTGGTGGGTCGCTCGAGAGCCCGGTACGATAGTCCACATCCTGCCTAGCCGGCACTGCATCTCAGCTAGCGGGTCACTCAACCGAAAATACTCCATGAGGTGAATACTAAGAAGGGGCGTCACTTCTTTACGATCGACTCCATATACTTCAAACATACATGCACTGTATATGGATCGATCACAATCTAACAACTTCATATCACAGTTCAAACTCTACTGAGAAGGATTTAACAGATACATAGGTTACCTTTTACCCGGGAGGGGTTCCATACCACATAACTTACGATTCGAAGGCTGAATACAGGACTTCAAATCCCAAAAACAGCAGTGAACACAAAAGTAAAACCCTGAGATGGCAGCCCTACCATCTACCTGAGAAACACGTAACCCACACGTGCGACCGCGAGGGGCAAACTTGCAAAAGAGCGTCGATTCTTCACAAAATCAGCAACGTAGAGCTCATTCCTATTAGTCTCACCTACAACGGTTTCGGAATCGAATTCCGTAAGTATTTTCGTACTTGCAAGCTACATTTGTAGGTTCATCCCAATTCAGTTTCAGCATAACATGTGATAAGAGAAATACTACAATCATGATGACAATAATCAGTTGGCACGGCATAAACCAGAGTGGTAACACAATATCATCAAAGTACATATCAAACGTCCATACTAAGATTTAAGACAATAAATCTCAGGGTTCTAAGTTATGGAAATCAGCCAAGATTCATCCATGTCAATCACATTTCGCCAAACAAGACGATTTAATTATGATTGATCCAAGCAAGGATCAACCTGTTCTGTAGTCGGGCAAGGCACACAAGACTCGTCCCGACGCGAGAGATGAATTGAGAATGTGTAAGTACAGGGTTGGCCGACCGTGACTTCCCACCAATCTCAATTCAACTCCGCCATGGGTGACGGGTAAAGCCCTATGATACCGGTATCGGTCTAGGTTAAACCACCTGCCGATCCTTATGTAGGTGACGGTACCCCGACTCTCACAACTCCCAATTAGGGTTTCATAGTTTATTCATCCGCTGATCTTGCATTCAAATAAACCTACCATGCTATTGATTCACCATCACATAACATAGCAGCATCATAAACATGACAATTAAGCATTTCACTTAATCACAAGCATGACATGAAACGAATTAGGGAATCTTAGCGAGCTTTTATAGACTTGCCTCGTTGCTTGGAGAAGTATGGTGGTGATACGCAAGAACCCCATAATACTCGAAACACCGGTAAGAAGCAAATGACCTCAAAAAAGGGAAAAACAAACCTAAGAAGCTAATTTGAAAATGACGAGGATGCATAGATGCAATTAACATGGATGCATTCAAGCGTTTGAGATACGTAACTAAGATGGATGTGAATACTTTATGAGCAAGATTAAACAACATGCAGGTTTGATCAATTAATATTAGCTTATCTTAATAAAATTAGAATTTTTGTAGTAATAACATGTATGATGTACACATGGCAATTTAAAGGTGCAGGTTGAATTCTAGTGGATTAGTTCAGGATTGCACATGCGGTATGTAAGGTTGAGTGGTTTGTTGACTTGGTAAAATCTTACCTATGCGATTAGCTATGATCTAAGGCTGATTACTCCAATGTTGATACCACAATATTTGGTTAGCTAGTTAACCTGAAGGCTTGTTAAAAGTTAGCATGAGTGGAATCTACATCATTCAATCTTATGTTTCAAATGATGAGTTCACAAAAGGATTTATCTAGTTTGGAGGTCATATGAGTTTTCTACAAGAGTTTGAAGTCTAACTAGTTTTTATCTTTTCTTAGTGAAGAAACATTATGCTAAGGATTGTTATCCCTAGTTGGGCTTAGTCGATCAGGATGGCCTGTGGGTTCAGATCAGATACCCTTTTCCAGTCTTACTTTCGTTTCCTTAAGAGTGAAGATTTAATACATCAGTGCATTAACTATACTCACCCATGATTAACCGTATTAGATGAAGTAATTAGGTATATTGACTGTAGCTAGCTGTCGTCAACTAACTAATCCTATTAACTAGCAGCTTATTAGGTATGTTGGAACTCATCCGTTAGTTGGGTTGCAACTAAACCAAGTGTTAGTTGTTTTGGTTCGCGACGATGTAGGTGGGTTCAGCCAAGTAACTACATCTTAACCTTGTTTAGTGTCAATTGAGTACATGGATCACAGTTGACGTTTACTAAGGCATCAGCTAGTTCGTTGATCAGGTATCAATAACACTATTCACCAGACATAATACACGTGATTCTTACAACTGAGCATTAGCTTTAACTAATTTGGCACTAACATCTTACATGAATTGAGTCTACTGACCAGGTGTACGTTAGCTCATATTTTAATCAGCGTGTTTATCAAGTGAGCTAACCACTGGTTACTGAACACTTGGAACACTTCAAAAAGTCTAGACTCAACACAGTGCAACAGGAGAGTTAAGCAGTTCATGGACTGCGTAATCATCACGGGCATCATGATTTTGCTAATTTGGATTTCAATTGAGTGCATATACAAAACAGGCATCAGTCTACACCGTTTAATTAAGGGGCTCTAACTAATATACCTTAATCGGCACATGGATTACTTATCAGTCTTGTTGCCATTAGTTCTGCATTGAAAATGGAAATGCAGTTAGCTACGTTATTATAAAATTTTGGTTTGGTTTAGTAAAAGTATGCATGAGTTATACAGGATGTTTTAGAGGTGCAAAGCATGACCTCATATTTGCTAATAAGATAGGATTTGAATTTTGTAGTTGTTATCAAATGACATGTATGCATTATACATATGATATTCTAGCATGTAAGCTAAATCGTTTATAGGTTGAAACAGAACCTGTTGATGCTCACAATGGAATTTAGGATTTAGGAGTTCTTATGGAGATGATATATATATGAGTTATATGTTACAGTGTTATGATTAACAAAGTGATTCAATGGGTTTCTACAAAATGCGCGTAGCAATTTCTTTATAAGGTTCATGACTTAGTTATTACCTTAACAAGATCATTTTATTAATCAAGGTTGCTTATTTTGATTTTAAGCAATTCTGGACAGCAAGAGATAATACTGGCATTATCTCCCAAACTGTTTATCGGGGTTAGGCAAGTAAAACTCTACACGAACGTGTCGACGATACCGACAATACTCCTTTAGGGATGGATACATGGAAAGTAGTAGAGGTTCCCCAAAACTGGACCAGATAGATCAGCCCTAATGATCCTAAGTTCGACAAATGTTAAATCCGTGCTAATCTCGAAAATCTTTCGCATTCTCAATAGATGCAGTACAAATACAAATGTTACGGCGTTACCTTTGACGCGTGGATACGACGAAGGCGACAAGGATGCAGATTGGGGTTTGGGTCACGAGATTGCCTCTATACTCTCTTCCTCTTCTCCTTCTCGCTTCTTCACAGCTAGAACCTCCAACCATGCCACTCTTCCTCGTCTTCTTGCTCTATTTTCATCAACCGCTTCTCCCTGTTCCTTTCCTCTATCGATGGTACTCCATATTAAAGAGGAGCGAGGAGGGAGGCAATAGGGATGGCGAGGACCCAAGATTGGCGAGCCTGGGCTGCCGACGGCAGTGCATCGTGGAGCAGTGGGGGCAGAGAGGCGAAACACGGTGATGGTGCTTGGCGTGGGTGGCATGGCGTCCAGCTATGGGCGGCGTAGTAGTGCATTCTCGACGGCAAGAGGCAGAGGAGCTGCTAGGAAGGGGCCGGCGACACAGCGCACGGGAGGCAGCGAAGGCGCGGCCGGCGGTGGTTGATGGAAGGCGTTAGAGAGTCTCCTGGTGGCGCGCGGTCAAGGCGCTTGAAGAAGCGACGAGCTGCGGCGTCGAAGGCGGCTGTGGCGAGCGGGACCAGTGCGGAGGGACGGCGTGGCTTCGGTGACAAGGTGCTCCAAGGAAGTCGGCAGCGGACGGCTCCTTATGAAGTCGACGGCGGCGAGGAAGACCCGAGCGGAGGGCGGCGAGGGGCAATGCGTGCGGTGGCCAGAACTTGGGCTAATGCCGGAGGCGGGGAGGCGACGCAGCGACGGATTGGCTGATGATCTGCGGCGGCGACGATTTCACCAAGGAGGAAGGGCGCAAGGGGGGGGCAGAAGAGGCCCCGGCGGCTGGTGCGCCAGCGGCTAAGTGGCGGAGGCTGCTGGCGGGGCGGAGAGAGGACGATGCGGTGAACCAGCCGGCGGTGGTTTTTGGGGGAAGAGCGGCGTCGGCGCGTCCGAGGGAGGGGGTGCCCCTTTTATTCCACAGAGGAGAGAGGGGGGCGGAGGCACCGGCGGGGTGCTGCTGGACGCGTGCCCGGCCACGCGGCTGCGGGGAGTTGCGGGCGGGCCCCGCCTGGCAGCAAGGATGGCGCGGCGGCGCGCCTGGGAAGGAGAGGCGAGCGATATGTGAGAGGAGGGGAGAAGAAGCGGACCGAGGCCTGTGCGGGAGAAGAAAAGGAGAGGCGAACGATATGTGAGAGGGTTTAAAAATTTCATTTTTCTTTTGTAATTATTTGTTTGTTTGTTGGATATTCATTTTACTTGACGGTTAAAATAACAAAAATAGTAATTCAAATAAGAGTTTTAGGAGTAGAGGGTTCGGGCCAGATCCTCTCGGACATTTCCTTTAAATTTTCTTGATTAAGGATAACCTAATTCGAGCTCTCACTTTAACCTCGAAGCAAGGAAACTGGGAAGAACTTCGGGATAAGTTTTAGCCTTACGAGTTCCAATTGTAAAATTTTTGGATAGCTAAGATGTTTGGCACAGATAGGAGTTTTTGGCAGTGAATTTTTTGTGACATTGGTTTCGCTGTTCTATTTCATATCGATCATGAGGTCATAAGTTAGGGTTTTTAATCAAAGTCATTTTACACTATCTATATGCATGCATGTAAGTGGAAGAACTCGTTTTTATGCACGATGATCTGCACTGATCTCGTGTATTAAGAGTGGAGTCATTACAGATGAATCCATCAAAAGAGCAGATAGAAGAGGATAGAAGGAGAGCGCCGCACTTGGATTGTAGAAGACGACCACTAGGGGTTACGCGTTTAGCCTGACTCGTACTAGGAGCGCATTACCATTTTACATACCAAGTACTTTATCTTTACTCTTGATTTTTGGTGATCTTTAAAGTTAAATTTTGACTATTAGTTTTGTACCGCTACACATGTCAAGTCTAATCTACCATTTCAATATAGCCTAGAGCTTTACCGCGGTCCTTAAGAAGTACCACATGGTACCCGTATCTCCTCACCAAAAACAATTACCTTTCTAGAATATATCGGTGATTTGCATGACTACAGGATTAGCATTTCGCTTCATGCCCCATATTCTCCTCACCCGGTCGAACCCAAATGCCTCCGCTCCATCCTTACCAACGATGACTATCCTCCAACTGTTACATCCTACCTCCCAATAGTTGTCTTCACCCTCTAAGCCGTCGGCTGTCTGACCCTGCTTCTGATTCTGCCCTCGCCTCTCTCCACCTCATCCTCCTCCCTGAAAAAACCTTGATGTTGCTTAGAGGGAGGTGAATAGGCATTTTATAAACTTCATCCCCTATTCTAAGGTTGGCCTGACCTTGCAACGAAAATAAACTAATAGATTTTGTACAAGTGAAAATCCTAAATAAGTGCATTAACATCCTAAATCAAATGTAAAGAATTACAATCTTAGGGTGATAAGTGAACAATTCAATTTTAACAATATAACTAAGAACAAGAATTAATTGCAAGTAAGTAAATGAAGATACGGAGACAAATGATTTGTTACTAATGTTCGGGTATCCACCAACACCATACGTCTCTGTTGATGAAGATTGGTCACACTTGAGCCGGGTCTTTTTCGACCGTTTTCCTCCCGAGGTTGCATTAAGCACTCCTCGGCTTTCACTATGGACAACTCTTCCTCCACTCCGGAGATGATGAGTTCCGCTACCACTCTCAAGCCTTCTCACAAGCTTCACTTGAGGAGATCACTAAGCCAACCACCACCAAGCTATCTAGGAGACGATGGTCTCCAAGAGCAACAAGCTCTTGGACTTTCGCTCGAACATGATCGATGATGAATGCTCAACCGATGCAACCAATGTGATAGAATGAGCTACTAAAGCATCAAAGACCTCTCACTCTTCTCACTAAGCCACAAATGTTTTGGATCTCAAGCATGAGCTTGGGATAGGAGAGGAGAGACTCAAGGACAACCAATGTCACCTTAGGCTAGAACACAAAGCTACCATAGCCTTAGAATCACTGCCCACACACTAGGAGGGCAAGGGGTATAAATACCCCACTCCAAAAACTAGTCATTATGTAGTAAAAGCACACATCGGAACATCCGTTACATACAAACCCAACGGCTAGTTTTCAGGGCACCTACTGCACAACTCAATAGAAAAATTAGAACATCTAGTTTTTTTCAGAGCCTAAAAACTAAGGTGCACTTTAGAGCTTCCAAACCCATCAGAACTTCTAACCTCAAAACTAGAACATCCAGTTTTTCCAGAGCACCAAAAAAAGGTCGACTTTGGACCTTCCGAACACATCGGATCTTCTAATCTCAACATCGAATCTTCCGATTTTATCAGAGCCCTCAAAATTAGGTTTACTTCGGAACCTCCAAATCTATCAGAACGTCCAGTATTCCAATCGGAACTTTCGATCTGGCCCAAGAAAGATAAAAACACTTTGCAGCTAAAGACAGCTGGTCAGACCACCGTACAGGCCAATCAGATCGCTACCGTACAGGCCAATCAGACCGCTAGGACACAGATAAAATACTAGAATGCTAAGTTCTAACCTTCCCGACACGCACACAACCTTGGTTTGAGCATCCGACAGCCGACATGATCATGCTACACATCCAGAAGCCCCTCTTGATAGTATGGCTATCAAACCTACAACCCAGTATCCCTCTAAAATCCGTGAGACCGGTAAAACTAGGGAAATCTAGTCTATACATACCTTTGCCTTGAGCAATCCTTATTGGCCTTGATGAACATGTTATTCAAGCCTCAACACTTCACATTGCTCTTCAACATTTGTCATCATTTCCACTAAGGCTTGATGATGAAGTTCATCCTCTTCCCATTTCGATCCTCTCTAGATCTCTAGAAAGCTTGATGGAAACAAATTGATAGCTTCATATGCACCAAGCATGGGAGACTTTTCTCTTCACATTATCTTCATTGGTTCACCATCAAGGTGTACACGACATGCATCAAGTATGTGAGTCGTCCACTAAGCTCAATTTGATCTTGCTTTTCCAACTAGGCATATTTGAATATCCAAATTCAACTCTTGCATCATATGGAACCTAAACACAACTTACTCTCAAACACATAGCACATGGGTTAGTCCATAAACCTTAATTGATAATCTTATACCTTAGTCACTTAGTCCGTCGACCGCAAATAACAAAGCCTTCTAGCTTGATTGTTAACCATCTCTAATCCAACTCATGGATTTTGTCTTCAGTGCGTTGGCTCAACACATGAGATCATGGACCAACACACTCTATCATAAAGAAAATAGGTTAGTCTAGACATTATTGACAATAATGTACCTTTAGTCACTTGAACCACACAGATGACTTAGCCTTCACATTCTATTGCCAACCGTCTTGAATTCAACTCATGGACTCTATCTTGATCTATGCCTAGCTCAACTCATGAGCTCCGTACATGATCACTTAGTATTCCACTTAGGATCACACTTAGATTGTGCACTTGACCTTCACCTCAATAATCTTTAGTTCGCTCGTTGAACCCCAATCTTGATCCCCTCATGTTTCATTTTCTCTAGCTTCTCCTTGATCACATGGGCACCATGCACTCGATGGTCAAGTCACTCGGCCACTTGCCCCTCCATTTAGATGCTGCAACCAATTGGGACGTTGTCACTGCGCCTCTAGAGGCTCTCCTTGCTGCTTTCGTGGATTAGCCAACCAAGGTGAGGAAGCTAGGAGTTTTTACTGCAGAATTAGAAAACGTGCTCATTCTGAGAGCATCCCGTACTGCGCACCTTCACCTCCTTCCCCAAGCTATGCCCTCACGTGCCGACCACGCCATCAGTTGTCACTACACCACGACACCGCATTTCCTACGGACGTGGGTCGGGAAAGTAACTATCGCCGACCGATTGTTGCTCGAGAAAACTTGTAACAGACAGTTGGTCGGGAAAGATCGTGAACAGTAACAGACCGTCGGTCGGCAATAGTAGGACATTTGTTGTCGAATCGTCGGTCGGGAAAGCTCGGAGGCCCATCGAATCGTCGGTCGGTAACTAACGCCGACCCTCAGTTTGTGGCAAATGGGCTGACGCGCCAAATTTTAGCGCCAACATTTGGCCCACGCCCGCGAAATTTTTCCACATCTACCACACGCACTTGCCAAATCCGTAATTCCCCTTTCTCTTTCCCCCAACCATTGCGCCGCTGGCCTCTACACCGTGCCCCCGCGCCGCCCTATCTATCGCACCGCCGACCTCTCCCCCGCGCCGCCGGCCTCTCCACCGCGCTGCCGACCTCACCACCGCGCCCCCGCGCCTCTCCATCGCGCCGCCGGCCTCTCCATCGCGCCGCCGTCCTCTCCACCGTGCCGGCCGTGGCGGAGCACTTCCCGGAGGCGCTGCTGCTCGTGGTGTCCAACCCTGTCGACGACCTCACCTACCTCGCCTGGAAGCTTTCACGGTTCCCGGCGAGTAGCGTCATCGGCTCCGGCACCAACCTCCACTCCTCCAGGTTCTGGTTCCTCATCATCGAGCACCCCGACGTCAACGCGCAGGACGTGCAGGTAACTAACTGGATCCTGATTCCAGCCATGAATCGGTTAGCCTCTTTCTCCTCTGGATCTCATGACCAGCACTTGTGCCCTCACTAAATCTTCTTCCTCCAATTGCTTCAATTTCATCCACGAAATGATGCATGGCTGGATATAGAAAATGGAACAGCATAGGTAATTACGAGTGATTAGTAACTAAGCTGGGACGACTCTTCAGGGTGGAGGCTGGTGCCGGAATTTGAAGTCATGTGCTTCACGTCAGAAATCAATTTTGGGTTCGTCCTGGTACATGGAACGACAGGTTGAGTTTGCTGGGATCTTGAGCAATGATAAATCTCAGAATCCAGGTAACTAAATCTTCTCAATTTATATCACCTGTCTATTTCATTTGTTGATGCACATCTGTAACAGCAAGTCAGCAACATTGCATCCATTAATACAAAGGCGTACCTGGGCCTGCTGCTAATTTCTTTATGTCTAAATTACTCAAGACTTCCATATTAGCACAATTTTGCAGTAGTATTTGCAGAAGCGTCAAGTCCTTGGATTTTCTAACAGTTCTTAAATTTTTATTTTGCTTCTTAACCAATTGGATCATATTTCACTATACCTGCAGTGTGTTCACTTCTACCATTTTTATTGGAGTTTCCAGCTATGAGTTGCTTGAGTTATCCATTTATTAGCATGGCATATTCAAAGAGAAGCATCTCAGATTCAATTGCTTGCTACAGATTATAAACTCCTTAATCCCTTTACTTCAGGAGTAAAGTGGTTGCCTTTCAGTATAATATTGCAACACTATTTTTAGATACCTACAATTGTGAGGTTCTCATTGAGCATGTGTTTCAATGTGCAGATTTTTATGGCTGGAATAAGGTGAAGATAAGGTATTGCATTCACTGTGATGATTTTCGTGCACTACTGCCAAAGGATTCTAGGGTTAAGTGTCTTGCAGATGGTGGTTTTTTCGTTGATTCTAGGGTTAAGCTAATGTACTCAGGAACTGAAACTGATAAAAGAAATGATATTTTGTTGACCTAATTCTTAGATCCTTGGATGAATCATCCCTTGATCAACCAGAGGTGGTGCATGGACTCGACTTTTCAGATACTAGTTCATTTCATGCAATTGCCCATCAGCAAGCAGAAACATTGCATGTACTTTTAAGTTTCAACTCTTGTTGTCCGTCTTCAGTATCCTGTGCTCCTTGTGAAGTTAATCCTTTACGCTATAGAGAAAACTTTGGAGAACAGAAATTGTGCTGCTTTGCTGTTGTCCTCAGATTCTATCCAACTCTTTTATGTTGTTTCCTCCATTACAGAGAAGGCATTTCCAAGCAAAGGACCATGCAGGCTTTCTATAGTGATGTTGTCCGTCTTCAGGTTCCTTTCCAAGTTCCTTCCCTGCCTCCCTCCCTCCAAGAATCTCCATTTCCAATATTCAAACGATGAGCATCCAGGAAGAAGTTTTGCAATTTCTGCCCATTTGTTACCATGCAAACGATGAGCATTAACAAGCACATGCTCCTCCTCAACAGTCCAAGCTTCTTTCCTTATTTGTGGATCCAAATGATTATGCCATCTAAAATATATAAGTAGCATCAAAAGTGAAGTGACTGTATGTTATATTCCTTATGTACTTTATTCTGGCAAACTTATAAATGAAACAAATAATGTATGCAACAAACCTTACTATGATTATGTATATTAGATATGTCATTAATATTCAACTAGCAAGAACTAAGAAACAATGTTCTAATTAAAATACTAGTGTTGGCCTTTGTGTATGTATAGTATAGGTATCTAATAAATTCCTCCCATGGAGACATGCAAACCATTCTTTTCCCTAGCAGCATATATTTTTATCTTTGTTGTTTAAGCTTGCAGTTGATCAATGTGTAATAATTTTAAGTCTGTGCTTGGCAGATATTATAATAGAAATGAAAGAACACCAAAACTATCAATTTTTGGGCTGATAACGAAAGTGCCAACCAACATCAATTACCTAGCAATAATAACTCCAGTTTGTTCATGGGTTTCTTTGAAGCCCTTGTTTGTTATTATACTACGGTACCATTATCAATATGGCAGCTTATGGTTTTTGGTGCATTTGTGAATAGGTGTCATGCTTATGGTCTATATGATTAACTTGCTAATGTATGATTAGCACCGGCGCAATAGAGCATTTTCGATAAGGCAAAATATATAATAGCATTCAACCCTTTTCACTGAATTTGTGAGTCCCAACTAATGAACGGGTAGTTTATATATTTGTAGTCTAGTATACCAGCCAACAATCCTATTATGGCTTAATTCACTTGTGTAAAAAAGATGTCTATCACTGTTTGCTCCACAAAATTTAAAATCCACTCTTTTGATTTACAATTTGTTTCTTTTGTAGGAAGGACATGCATGAGGACGAGGAATCAAGTAGCCGGCGGTTTGCATCAACCTGATGTTTTTTGTAATGGAGTAAATTCTGTCTCATTGGACATGCACCTTTTGCCTATCGTTTTGTAATTCTGATGTATGTGGTAATCATGCTGAGAACAGACGAACAATCTGTATGTCTGAGAATTAATGAAGCCATTATGGTTCGGTTGTGATTTAATATTTGGAGGATATGCATGTTGATAATTTGAATGTATACTGCTGTGAAATATGCAAATTTGATTGATGTTTGCTCGGTAATGGCCACTGTCAAATATCTGAAATATGTGAATGTAAACTGTGAAATATTTGGCTGTGATGGGTAATGTTGGTCGGCAATTAGTACTCCATCAGACTGTTGGTCGAGAAAGACTCTTTACTAGGCTGATGGAAAGTTGGTCGGCAAAATCAATGCCGTCGGACTATTGGTCGGGAAAGGGTCGTGGCCGGACCGACGGAAAGTTGGTCGGCAAAATCAACGCCGTCAGACTGTCGGTCGGCAAAAAATGTCGGTCGGGAAAACAGATGTCCGTCGGGAAAAATATGTTGGTCGGGAAAACTTTTGCACTACCGACTTATAGTCGGTCGGTAAAGATATGTTGGTCGGGAAAAGCCTTTGCCGACAGGACTTTCAGTGACAGACAAAGTCGGTCGGCAAAATCCTTTCTCGACCGACTTTCTGTTGTTGAAAACAGTTTTCCCTACCAACGTGGCTATCGGGAATTCGGTGTCATAGTGTAGTGTGCCATCCACACCCAACTTGCCGCGCGGGGGCTTGCCGACATGTACGCCAAGTGCCGCCGCCCCGTCGACGACGCCCGCAAGGTGATCGGCTGGATACCCATCCGAGACCACATCGCCCGAAACACGCTCGTGGCCGGGTACGCATGGAACGGCCTTGCCGAGGTGATGATGGAGATAGTCGTAGTGATGCAAGAGGACGACAAGCGACTGACTCTGTCACTCGTGTTCGTGTTGCCCACCTACACCAACGCCCAGGCACTTGACGCGTGCCGAGAGGTCCATGCCTTTGCGGTCTGCACTGGCCTCGATGTGCTCATGAATGCCATGATTCTCAGGTGCACGTGGAATGGAAGGTCAAAGGATGCTGTGAGGCTTTTCCCTGATTCATTCACTCTCATCATTGTCATTCCTGCGCTTGCGGACATTTCAAATCTGCTGCAGGCAAGATGGGTCCATGGATACTCTATCAGGTTGCACCTAGATCAGGATGTGTATGTTCTGACAGCCCTTATTGACATGTACGCAAAATGTAGCTGTGTTAGCGTAGCTAGAAGTTTCTTCAATTCAGCAAGGGAGACCCATGTTATAGCGTGTGACTCATTAGTTTTTTCTTTTAGTAATTATATAAGATTAACTAATAACCAACCTATTGCTTCGTATTGTCGAGATCCTAACTAAGAAGCGTTCATCATATGAATAAATATTTTTATCATAAATGAGTAGATCTATCATATAGTTGTAGCAACTGCAATTCTTTTCTCTAAAAAAGAAATGGGATTCTAGGTTGTGAAGGAAAACTAAAGGGATGTGATAAAGGGAGGGATGATAGAAAGAAGAAGAATAAGTAAGATATAGGATTCATATATGTGTGGTCTGTGAATTACATCATAAAAGGCAATATGATAAAGCATCAATATAATAAAAATAACAGAGAATTCAAAATCGTAAGAACTATAAATTTAAAGCAATAATAAAGAGCTGCTCGGGTTAATAAAACTGAGAAAATTAACTCAAAAAGAATTTTTTTGGAAGCTTCATTGTGGGATTTAGACCTAACCATTTAAGGAGAAGTAGTGGGAACGACAGATCCTATGACTTCATAGGATTTTTCACATGGAATCCGATGATCCATGGGTCACATAAAGGTTTCGCAAGGTCGCGTTTGAGCCCGATGGTGTACTTCCCTTTGTTCACGCCATCATGAGTTACCAGTTCTTCCTACACCAGCACCATGTAAATTTCCAATCTAGTAGAGCAAATCTGAACCAATCTATAACTATGTACTTTATTATGCAGTTCTTTAAATAGAACTAAAAGACCTTTTCTTCCGTTTTCATATATACGAATACTATACAGAAAGAAAATAGAACCTCAGGCATCTTTTGCCTCATGGACGGGCTAAGCAATGCAGGATTTCTGTTACAGACTTACAGGGGAGCCCTTGCTCCACTCGCTTCTACCGAATCTTCCTATAGATGCAAGTCAGACTTTGGACTTCTGGTGCCTACTTTTCCAACTCTACATTCAGGCAGATTTTCAGTCTCCTTCCATGTAATGTTTCTAGAACAAAGAGAACAAAAGATATTGGAGGGTAGAGATAGTATACCTTTATCCTGTCAGTTGAGAAATTGTTGTTCTTTTATCATCTTTGGAAGGAGTGCCTTGTATTATATCAGAAGGGGGTTGGTACTTTTTAGGAGTACCTGACTTGGAAGAATGTTATGTCCAGTGCTATGTGTTGTGCTGCTTGCAGCTTTCAGTACGGATGAGTTGCCTGCGCTAAAGAGGCTCAAGCTTGAAAAGGATCTATATGTATATATTAGCATGGCACATGATCTTACAACAAGATTTGTAGAATATCTTAATAACAATAAGAGAAATTGATAACTTCAGAAATAAATGTAAATCCAGAAATAGATGGATATAATTACAAGCTTACAATGACGGATTGCTACATCGAACTTAAGATACCAATTGAGAACTGACAACGGTCATAATTTAATCAGGAGGCATGGTCAACAAAGAATACACCAAATTTTAAGAATGCTAGCATGTCGGGTTGCGAGGAAGTAAATCAGAGGTAAGCGACTTCTTAATATACTGCATTGATACCTCATAAACTATACTATGATTCTACCAAATGCTGTACAATAACATTGGAAACATACTAGTCATCAAAGCTGTCGAAAGTTCAGAATGATACATTGCTACACCAAAGAGCATTCTGCCATAGTGGAAACTCGAAAACTAGCAAAATGGATGTTCTTTACATTATCCTACCGTGTCAAATGAGTAGGCTTCAAGTGCAAGCATCCTTTGTCTGTGTTTGTTCCTTACTCTTATTATCTTCAGGAATATCAGTGCCCTTGCCTGAAAGACCTCTCTGTGGATCCTTGTTACCCTCTCAAGGGATAAGGTCAGCTTTTTCTGCAAGTCTACCTGTACGATTTTCCTCGTATCCCAACTTCGCGTCAAGATTGAACTTGAGGGGACTAGATAAATCTAGACCATACATGCCCATTTTAAATGATGATAATTTTTCAAAGGCTCCATCAAGTCCAAAATCATCTCTTGTCAAAGAACCAGGCTGTTAGCACCATAACGGACAGTAGAAAGTAGACAACGGCCACCTGACTATATCAATGTTAAAGGAATTTTCAAGCCTAATACTCACAGGCTATCGTACTCTTCTGAATTGACTCGACATCAAAGTCAATTGTGTCATTCGGACAGGAGCAAGAACTGAACAAAGCCGGCAACCGCCCTGCCATGAACTACTACAACCATGTCTATATCATCAGCCAATGTGCTTGTCTGAAGAAAAACTGAAGTCCATGTGTGGCGAGCGGCTTCTGCCTTTTCGGAGACCAAGCGGCATACGTCCATGGAGGCCCGGAGATGCTTATCTGCTTGTCACGTGAGGTTGCTTGTGCACAACATCAAGCGTCAAGGTTAGGTACCCACCGCTCCTGCCCTCTCCGCCGCTGCAGCAAAACTATAAAATAATAGGGAGTGTATGCGCGCGTGTCGTGCTAGAGACACATAACACCCAAATCTCCAACTTGTGCAATTGCATGCATTCTGAAACTGAAGATATTGACCTATCATCAAAGCAATATAGTTCGATGAGATAAATATTGTCGACGGGATGTCTCCCGGACAGTAAACTTGGGCGCTCCGGGTCGGAGGACCGAGGTGCTAAGAGGACGACTTGGGGAACGATGCCTAACGACCACGGAAACCGCCCCAAACTACCGTCGAAGAATAATATGGGAATTGCAGTGGAAAAATAGAGCTGGAATTCGAAGAGGTGAGTTTGGATTCATATGGGGTGCCGATTCGCCCTTATATAGGCAAAATCGGCTTACAAGTGAAAATACATCGCTGCTCTTAAACAGATCACAACCTTATCCTAGTCTGTGACACCTTACATCGGGCGAATCAATACTCTCCCCCTCGCCGCTACCTACTATATTCGCCGGCATATCCCTGATGCGCCTCGTCGGTACGGCCCGCCACCGTGCTCATCGCCTTCTCGTGGGCAAGTCCTTTTATACTCCGGACCGAGCTCGCTCCTCCTCCGCCTCGTCCTGGGGAGATGTCCTCGGTTCTGCTCGGGACGGGCGACTTGGTCCGAGTCCTCCTGGTCACCTCGCCTAGGAGAAGGGGGCGACTCGCTCGGGGGCCTCGCCCTCCGGAGGACGACGTGGCCTCGCCTGGGTCTTCCGCCGGGCGTCCCTGCGGAGCTACAACCACAAGTTATCAAGCACAAAATACATCAGGGGGTACCTCGCCCGGACGACGTGGCTGGACTCCCTCAACAGTGAGCTCGCTCCTCCTCCGCCTCGTCCTAGGGAGATGTCCTTGGTTCTGCTCTGGACGGGCGACTTGGTCCGAGTCCTCCTGGTCACCTCGCCTAGGAGAAGGGGGCGACTCGCTCGGGGCCTCGCCATCCGGAGGACGACATGGCCTCCCCTGGGTCTTCCGCCGGGCGTCCCTGCGGAGCTACAACCACAAGTTATCAAGCACAAAATACTATTGGGGAACGTGCTACACAAAATAAAATTTTACCGTACACGAACCAAACCAAGATCCACTATCGAGGTGCAGGCAACGATATCATACCTTCGCCGATCACGTCAATGCAGCGGAGAAGTTGACGATGTCGATGAAGTCCGCAGACTCCCGCAGCTAGGTTATACCTCCCAGCCGCGAGAGTGATCTCCTCGCGAATAGTTCGCCCGATCGAACGCCGAAGTGTACGACGTCTCCGAGGTATCCACGCGTATCGGATCAGCGACACTGTGGTAATGTGTGGACCAACACACAAGAACAGCGGGGATCTACGAGAAGGAGAAGCAGCAGCGCGCCGGCAGCTGAACTAGATCCAATCTAGAAGAGAGAGGAAGAGGAGGCTGCCTAGGGTTTCGTCCAAGGGACTAGGGCTGCCTCTGGGGCTGCTTGGGATGCCCTTTGAGGTGCCCTGCCCCTCTATTTATAGGGGTTGGGGCAGCTCTCCCTAGGCAGGTGGAGTCCTACTCCAGCAGGGACAACCTGTTGGAGTTGGAGTCCAACTCCACCAGAACCTTCTAGAACTTCTGGAACCTTCTAGAATTTCTAGAACCTTCTAGAACCTTCTAGAACCTTCCGATACTTTTCGGAACACTTTCGAACATCACCGGAACCATCCGGGACCTCCCGGAACACTTCCGAGATCATCCGAAATACTTTCGGAACCCTACTCTCTCATTCTCCATAAATCGTAGCATTCCTAAATGTCGCTAAAACGTTAAGCGTGTGACCCTATAGGTTCGAGTATATGTGGACATGTCCGGAACACCTTCCGGTCAATAATCGTCAGCGGGATCTGGACACCCATAACGACTCCCACATATCATCGAAGATCTTTATCGAGCGAACCTTGTATTGTCGCATACAATTCCTTTTGCCTCACGATACGTTACACAACCCGAGGCGAGACTTTGACGGTATCCCTGTGATCAACCCCTTGATCACCATACCTAGTTATCCTCGTTACCGGTTTGTACTCTTTTCTCGTTTCCGTATTCCGGTATCCCCGTGACTAACCCTTTAGTCACAATACTTGGTTAGGCGATGCTGGACACCGTAATACCGAGTGGGCCCAGAGTGTATCTCTCCATCGCCGGATGGGCAAATCCCAGTCTTGACATATCTTGAACCACGATATACTTTCTGGTGTACCTGAAAGTCACCTTTATAATTACCCAGTTACGGAGTAACGTTTGATGACCCCAAAGCAACCATCCGGTATCCGGGTCTACGATATTCTCATGGTCTAAGGATGCAAGTAAACGTTAACACATAATGAGAAGATACTGACAACATATTGACGAAGTGATCTCGCAGTATCTCATAAGGGGGTCTATCCAACACCGTTGTTACCCTAACAATGTGTTCCCATTATTGCCGGCATCCTTGTTACATTAACAATGCCCATGATCAGGAAAACAAGACCATCAACAATACATGAGCTAGTCCAGAGGCCTGACTAGGGATCTGAATGGTGTTTATTATTCCACACATGTAATTAGGTTTTCCTCTGAATCTCATATTCAAGAACCAATGCAATTCTAGCATAGAACATAAACTTAATCATGAACATGAAAATAGAATAATAACAACTTTATTATTGCCTCTAGGGCATATTTCCAACAAATACATCAGGTGGTACCTCACCCGGATGACGTGGCTGAACTCCCTCAACAGTAGCCCCTTGCAGATGTGATCGGCGAGGGGAGCGATGCCACTCGTGGCTGCATCGAACCCTTAAGTGGGAGGACGGGGAGTCCGGGACGAGGTGCCCCCGGACTCCGAACCTTCCCTCCGCTCGGGGCTCCCGAACATTCCGCCCCCGATTTCGGATCGTAACTGCCGGATCCGTCCGCTCCGCCTCCGCCCGTTACGTCGCCTCGAATTGCGGATCGCCCCGGGGCTATAAATACTCCCGGGCCTGCTCTTCGCGACTTCACACGCTTCCGCCTGTGTCGCTTGCATCTTGCCGCTCCCCGTGCTCGGCTTCCACCCCTAGCATAATTCGCCGCTCGGCCTGGATCGCGCTTAAACGCCTCCAAGACGACCTAGCGTTTGAGCAAGAGAGATCCATGTCGACTAGCAAAGCCGCCGCACCCGTGAAACAGAAGGGGAAGAAGGCAGCCGAGAAGGTCACCTACACCCGCTGGCTCGAGACGACCCAAGCGTCCGAGACCACGCTGGCTCGCCTTAGCGCCGCGGGGTGCTTCCCCCCCGACTCGGGTGAGCACGGCCCCGTCCTTCCCAAGGAGGGGAGCACGCGAGCCGCCCCGCCAGAGGGCATATCGTCATCTTCGCCAACCAGTTCAGGGCCGGCCTGACCTTCCCCGCCGCGCCCATCGTCCAGCTCATCCTAAACCACTTCGGCCTGGAGATCTTAGACCTCAATTCCACGGTGATCTCGTGCTTGGCTATTTTCGAGTGGGCGATGAAGACGATTAGGCTGGAGAGCACGACAACTTGTTTCACCATGTTCCATGAACCCGTGATGACGACATCACCCATCCACAACGGCGCCCACTCCCTCTTCGGGACGATCGGGTTCCGAGGTAGCTGCAGGTCCGACACCACCTACCCGGCGATGGCGCTGAAGAACAAGTGGAAGAACTGGCGCAACGAGTGGTTCTACTACCGGGTAGGCAACCTCGGCTTTACCGGCGACAAGACTGCCTTTGGCTATACCACTTGCCAACTCGTCGTCACCTCCACCGACCTGGTGAGATGCGACGCCCTGGCCGAGATGAGCCACCAGCTCTCGTCGCGGGATCTGGTCAAGGAGTTTATCCTTCTGAGGATCCACCCGCTTGCCACCGGCTGGCGGATGAAGTGCCTCACCCTTAGCGAGGGGAGACCCCTCGGGCCGTGCCCCTTCTACGGGTACAAGCCCACCAAGGGGTACGACCTCGCTCGAGCGGAGAGGGAGGTGAACCTCCTCCTTGGCCGGTACGTGCCATCCGAGGTAAAGATAATTTCGAAGATGAACGCAGGGCGCCGGAACCGGGCCTGTGAACTCTTCAAATGGGAGGTTCCTCCTCGCCTGGACATCGCCCCTGCCGGAGACGCCAAGACGGGTGATAAGAGGAAGCGGGCCGCCCCGGCCCCGCAGAAGGCGAAGCCGAAGAGCCTCGTCCAGGAGCTGGCGGACTGGGAGGACGACGCGGACAGCGATCGCCGCGAGTCGTCCGTCCTGGGCGGGGTGAACACTGAGGACTCAGCCGACGAGGAGTCCGAGGCGGGGTCGCGCGTCGGGAGCAATAGCGACATCCCGCGAAGAAGCGGGATGATGCGGCCGTGAAACCTGGCCCAGGCACAGGCAAAGGACCAATAGGAGGTCTCTTCGTGGCGGTCCATTCGACGGCCGTGGCCCAGGACAGGTTCTCCTGGGAGTCATCTTCCTCGTCCTCGTCCGACGTGAACATTAACGAGACGGTCGATATTGTCAGAGAAGACATCACCGGGGAATCTCTTCGGAAGGACGTTTCGGCCCTAGAGGCGACATCGCCCCTCGAGGCCGCTCGTCCAGGCGGAGCCTCGCCCGAGGGGGATGTCGTGCCGGAGCAACGCCCCCCTTCGCCCGCACCGGTGCCGGGGGAGCCCTCGCCTCACCCCGTGGATGCTCCAGCATCGGGCGACGACGTCGTGCCAGGGCACTCTCCTCCCCGGGTTGCAACTACAGAGGAAGCCCCCGCTTCTCATCCCTCGGGCGCGCTGGTGACGGTCCTATCTTCCTCCTCGACCCCGAAGGACAAGGCTAAGTGTCAGGGCTCCCTCGACTCGACCTGCCAGCTTTCTCGCCCCCGAGTAGCGCTCTCCGATCGACTTGGACCGGATCTCCTTGCCGCCTTGCTGCTGGAGTTTGAGCTCGTGAGCCACCCCGGGGCGAGGCTATCCAAGGAGGACGTGGCGTTGAGCTTCGCCGGGATGACAGCCTCCCAAGTCGGGGCGGCTGCTCGGGCCGCCGCACTGAAGGTAATCCCGACTCGCCTTTTCATTCTACCGTTTGCAGCATGCTGACAACCACCTGCTCCAGTGCATGTTTGCTGCGGAGAAGCTCTCTCTCCTGGAGGCACGTGTGGCCGACGGCGAGGGTCCACTGGCCGAGGAGTGGGCTCGCACCACTGATGTTTTGGAGGTCCTTGACGCCGAGGTGAAGAAGACGGCCGAGCTCGCCGCGTGCCTTAAGGACAAGACTTCTGAGGCAGACATCCTCAAGGCCAAACTCGAGGAGGTTGAGGCTCACGCTGCCCGTGCCGAAGAGGAGCTCGATGCTGAGTGGGAGAAGACCGAGGCGGCGAGGAAACGTGCCGTCGAGGCGGAGGAGGCACTCTCCTCTGAGCAAGGGAAGGCCGAGGCTGCGGCCGGGCTACTCGCCACGGCGGAGAGCAAGTCTATCGCGGCCCAAAAAGAGGTCGCCAAACTCCAAGACGATCTTTCGCTGGTGCATGAGAGGCTTGGTCGCTTCGCCGATCGGGACACCCAAGCCTACCGGCTCATCTCGCCCCTGTGCCATGCGGCGGGCCTGGCGGCCGAGGCGGTTGTTCTCGACGTCACCGCCTTCGACTCTTCTGAACCGGAGACGACAGTCGTGGACGGCATCAAGTGGGCGACTCGGGTCTGTCACGACGTCCACCTTGCCAGCTTCGTCTTCGCTCAGGACAACGCGCGGGCCTCCACGGAGCTCGTGCTTGGCTGCTCCTACCTGGCGACTCGTTCCGAGCCATCGGTCTTGTCAGCCCCGGGCTACGTCGCCCCGAAGACTTCCAAGGTGGTCGCAGTCCGGGACAAGTTCAAAGGCGAAGCCGACGCCTTCAAGACTTCGGTCTGGAGCTCCCGCAAGTAGGGGCAGAAGTACACCGAGGGCATTCAGAAGTCCCGGAAGAGGTCGACCATTGGAGGAAGCTCGAAGAGTACCGAAGGCACTTCGGGAGGGGGTCTCGCCGCGTCGTCCCAGCAGCCAAGGCTTAGAGCCTGCTCTGGCCGCCAGTCTTCAAATTTTTTTGAAGTCTTGCCCCATCGTCGCTGCGTCGACGTAACCTCGCCGTGTGTTGCATTTTGTGAACTCGCCTTGCATGCGACATTAAGCTTTGATTTATGTTAAAAAGTTGGAATGTTCATCTTTATTGTACTTGTTTGCAGAGGGACGCCTTTACAATATAAGTTGCCCGCTGGGCGACGTGGGTCTTGCCCCCTCGTGGCAATGTCGCATAAGCACCACTCGCCCGGCCTGCCAATTGTGCGGAGGGAGCGTTGTGTACTTGGGGAGAAAGTCGAGGAAGACATCGTCCCGGCGATGGTCGAAGCTTGCGGGGGTGACCTGCTCGCCGTGGTTGGCGAGGAGGCGTCCGCTCCGGCAACGGCCCAGGGCAGCGGGAGCGACTTACTCCTCCTGGCCCTCACTGCCGACCTGGCCGATGATGCCGAGACTTAGGGGGTTATCAACTGGTTTTCCTATGTCGCCCATGTTAGCTCGCTTGTCCCAGCATCTGGGACTTAGTTATTTTTACCGTCGCATCGGTTGCGATTGTTGTAACTTAGCGCGTGGGGGGCACTACCCTCCTCCCACCAAAATAACTGGCGACCATGACGTATTCGTGGTCGCCCCATTCTGTAATCGTGTATTTGAGAAACTGATTCATTTGTAAACTTTACATTCTCTTGACCGCTCTTTCCTTTGTCTGGTGAGCGACGTTGTTTGATCCCAACCGTGGGCGAGGTTATGAAGGGTACGGAGTAGGAATTCTGAAACGTTCGAGACACCACATAGGGCAAGGATCGCGATCGAACTCACCATCTTTAGGGAAGCGGCGTCGGGCCGAGCTGCCATGTTCATCGTCCTTAGGGGCGCGGCGCCGGGCCGAGTTGCCACCTAAGACGGGATAGTTGTGTTCATCGTCCTTAGGGGCGCGGCGCCAGGGCCGAGTTGCCACCTAAGACGGGATAGCCATGTTCATCGTCCTTAGGGGCGCGGTGTCGGGCCGAGTTACCACCTAAGACGAGATAGCCATGTTCATCGTCCTTAGGGGCACGGCGCCGGGCTGAGTTGCCATCTAAGACGGGATTGGAGACCTTTTGACAAGGGAGCGGGTACTGCATCAAGATGAGTGTTTCTTAACAAAAGTAGGTAACTATTACAAGGACGATGTCCCGTTAAGCTGGCACAGCAGCTGTTGGTGATGTGTCGCCAAATGTCTTGGCGCGATTATATCTAATATTTCTAGAGGTTGTCGCTGTTCCAACTGTGCTTGAGGGAGACGCCGTCGAGATCCCGCAGGCGAAATGACGACGGTCGAGACGAACTGATGACCTCGTATGGGTCTTCCCACTTGGAGCTGAGCTTGCCGTCGGCCTCGGGGTTGAGCTTCTTCTTGAGTACCAGGTCGCCCACCGCTATGGGCCTCGGCTTCACCGTCTTGTTGTAGTACTTTGCGGTTGTGGCCTGGTACTGGTCGATGTGCAAGGAAGCGTCTTGTCACACCTCATCGAGCCCCTCGAGCGATGTCAGGTGGTTTGCATCGTTCGGCTCCTCGGCGATGCGAAGGGATTCAAACTCCACCTCGGCTGGGGTGACGGCCTCCTCGCCGAATAATAGCTTGAATGGAGTGTACCCCATTACTCGGCTGACCGACGTGCGGGACGACCATAGCACGCTCGGGAGCTCGTCCGCCCATTTTCCCTGCAGGAAGCTCAAAACACACGTTTTCGTAAGCCTGAAAGAATAATGCCGTTAGCTCTCTCCACCGCGCTGTTAGCCTTCGGGTTCATGACCGAGGCGAAGCATAGCTTGATACCGAGGCCGGAGTAGAAGTTCCTGAAGTTCGCCGCATCGAACTGAGTCCCGTTGTCCACGGTCAATTCGCGCGGGAGGCCGAACCGGCACACGATGCTTTTCCAAACAAACTTCTGCACGGCGACCGAGGTGATCTTCACCAGAGGTTCTGCTTCCATCCACTTGGAGAAGTAGTCCAGGGCGATGATGACGAACTTGCACCTTGGCACGCCGTCTTGAAGGGGCCGACGAGGTCGATTCCCCAACGTGCCAGGGGCCAGGAGGGCGAGATGGGTTGCATCGCGCTCGCTGCTCTGCTTGTGCCTCGGCCCATCCATTGGCATGCCGAGTAGTGCTTCACCAGGTCTTGAGCGTCATTCAACGCCGTGGGCCAGTAGAATCAGCGCGGTAGGCTTTGGCGACCAGAGACCTGGGGGCGAGGTGCGAGCCACAGAGCCCCTGGTGGATTTCCTTGAGTAGACCCTTTGCCCTCCTCTGTCGAGACACACCTCAAGAACGGGGCGCATACACCCCGCTTGTAGAGCAAGCCTTTATGAATGATGAAGCTCCGGGCGTGTGTTGCTAGCTGACGTGCCTCGCCATTTTTCCTCGGGCTCTTTCTCCATGGAGAGGTACTCTTCGATGCGAGTCCTGCCAGTCCTCCGGCGAGATGGCTGCAGACGTCGGCCAGCCCCTCAGTCGAGGCGGTGGACAGAGTCTCGCTAAATGCTTCAGGGGGCGGAGTGGTCCCACCGCTCGCTGCTCGGGCGAGGAGGTCAGCCTCAGTGTTGTCCCCGCGTGGAATGCTTTGGACGGTAATTCCCTTGAAGTGCTTCTCCACGGCCCTCACCACTGCCAGGTACTTAGCCATCTCTGGGTCTTTTGCCTGGTATCTTTTCCGACCTGCCCGGGGACCAGCTGCGAATCACTCTTGACGAGGAGCTTGTGTGCCCCGGCCGCACGTGCCTTGCAAAGCCCGAGCAGAAGTGCTTCGTACTCGATGACATTGTTCGTCGTTTTGAAATTCATTCGGGCCGAATACGATACCTTGGCTCCCTCCGGGGACACTAGGACCGTGCCAGCCCTAGCTCCTTCTGCGACACCAGGAACCATCGACGTAGAAGATCCAGGTCGGGTCTTCCGTGCTCTGTGCGAAGTCTGGCCGAGGTACCCACTCCGCAACGAAGTCAGCCAGCACCTGTGACTTGATGGCAGTCCTAGGGAGGAACTCGACCACGAACGGAGCAATCTCGGCCACCCATCTGCTGACTCGGCCCGTGGCTTCTCGGTTGCGGAACATCTCGCCTATCGGGAAAGAAGTTGGGACTCATATTGGATGAGCCAGGAAGTAGTGGTGAAGCTTCCTTGACGCCATGACCAATGCATACGCCAGCTTCTCGAGCTCGATATATCGTATCTTCACCCCTTGCAATGACTCGGAGATGTAGTAAACCAGGTTCTGGGTCTGGTCCTGCTCCCTGGTGAGGACGGCGCTTACAGCCGAGGTCGTGGCGGCGACGTACAACAAGAGAATGTCTCCGGGCGATGGACTCTGGAGGAGAGGGGGCGAGGTAAGGTACTTCTTCAGGGCCTCGAAGGCTGACTGGCATTCCTCGGTCCACACAAACTTTCCAGAGCCTCTCAAGGCTTTGAAGAATGGGAGCCCCTTCTCGGCCGAGCAGGACACGAATCGTCCGAGGGACGCGAGTCGGCCCGCCAGCTTCTGCACTTGCTTGGTTGTGGCGGGCGGCTGCATGCTGAGGATTGCATCTATCTTCTTTGGGTTGGCTTCGATCCCTTTTTTTGAGACGAGGAAGCCCAGCAGCTTTCCAGCGTGCACGCCGAAGACACACTTCTCTGGGTTCAGCCTCATACTGGACTTCCGGAGGTTGGAAAAAGATTCTTGTATGTCGGCCACGTGAGTCTGGGTGAGGACACTTTTGATGACGATGTCGTCCACGTATGCCTCCACGTTCCTACCGACTTGATCGCTAAGGGTCATGCTGATCAATCGGGCGAACGTCGCCCCCGCGTTCTTAAGGCCGAATTGCATCCAGACGTAGCAGAACGTCCCGCTCGGAGTGATGAAGCTAGTCTTCTCCTCGTCCTCCTCAGCCATCTGAAAGAGCATCTAGGCCCCAAGTTGGTTTTGATGGTTAATGGCAACTCAAACTGGAATCTAACGTTTACATGAAGTGTAAGCAGGTTTACAGGTTCCAGGAAGAAGGGTCATCGAGGGAATGATGACCATCAAAAAGGTACAAGGGGTGAGTTCGAGGACTAAGGAATGGCGGTGCTAGGCAGCTGTGCCACAGCTGTGAAGAAGCCGGTGCTGTGCAAGGAGTTGCAAGCAAGGTGATGGTGGCTTGATGCGTCAAGAACCGTGACTACAGTTAGTGGGCAGGTAAAGCCTAGATTTGCTAGTTTCTTTGAGTCCATAGGAAAAACCCATACTATCAAGAGGGATGTGATCAGTATCAGTTGTCTAAGGGACTTTTACTCAATGCTCAGAGGGTCTGTGTGTAAACAGTAGAAAACCCCAGGGGCTAGAGTCACCGGTGTGACACAGCGGTGTCACAGGTGGTCTAGTGCTCTATGACTCAGGTACTTCTCTGGACCAGGGGAGAGCTTGTAAATGCTAAGGGAACTGCACTATGATAGCTGGTCTGCTGAGTCAGAGGGCTGTCAGAGGTTCTCTCCTTATAGGTGTCAGAGAGTGTTGTATGCTGAGGGCATGTCATGTGCCAAGACCGGACTGAGTAGCTAGGCTGCGTCAGTTAAGGGTTCACCTGCGTGTGCCGCCGGTGACATAGGTGTCGGTCTGCCCGAGCCGGTTATAGTTGGGCGGAGTGGTTGGCTATGTCACCGGTGGCTCACTAATCCTACGTGGCAACAGCGTAACGGTCGGGTGCCTGTGAACCCTATATATAGGGGACCAGGGGAGGACTTCGTTCTCAACCTTGCTAAAACCTGTGAATCACATACGACTATTGCAAAGCCTCCAACCACCGAACAAAAGCCAAAAGCGTAAGTGATAGTTCGGGTGAGTGTGTGAGCTTTGAGCAAAGAGCAAAGGTTCCTCCAAGAGATTGCTGCTGGTTCATCTGTTACTCTTAGAGTATCTGCTCCTAGACGGGTGTAGGAGTTGCTGGTACCACCCAAGCTTGTGTGGGTTGGACCAGTAAGTTTGTGAAGGTGATTGAAGTCAACCTGCTGCGAGAAAAAGGACTTCCACAAGCAAAGGAAGAGGCCTGAACGTCAGTGCTTGCAGCGTAATTTGGCTCAAGGATTTATTTTGGTTGGCCAAATTAAGTATTAGGGTTTGTTCGCGGTGTAATTTGGCTTTAGAATTTATTCAACTAGCCAAATTAGAATAATGGATTTACTCGCTATAGATTTAGCATTAATTCTTGAAGTGCAGGTCCGGATACTCACATCCCGAGCAGTCCGCAGTGTCCCCGAGTACTCGCCACATCCCGAGTACGAAGGTACTCGCAGAAGCTCCCGAAAACCCGAGCAGTCGGAGGCGTCCCCGAGCGCTAATATCCCGAGTACTGTCACGAGCAGTGCCTTCGGGCATTCAACAGCGGTGACCCCGAGCGCTCGCGATCAACCCCGAGCGTCATCGACCCCGAGCGTCATCGACCCCGAGCGTCATCGACCCTGAGCATCATCGACCCCGAGCACTCGTACTCGTGTTCCCGAGTACTAGCGGACCCGAGTACGAGCGGTGCCGAGCACTGGCAATTTCGAGTGCCAGCACGTCCGAGGACCCGAGCACCCGGGCCCGTGTCTCCGGGTACTAGCGTTCCCGAGTACTGATGTTTCCAAGTGCTCAAGTCCCCGAGAAGGCACAAGTCGGACAGAGCCGAATCACAGCAGAAGCAAGTCACGATGCGGTTAAGTCGATCCGTGGACAAGCTAATACGACGAGTTCTTTACCACCAAGACTTATCCGACACGGAGACTTAGGGAAAGAGTCCCAGAAAGGAAGGAATTGACTACGAGTGCGGAAAGACTCTCGGTTCGTATGGAAAGATATCCCATATCCGAGAAAAGAGTCCCGAGCGATGGAAAGTCATGTGTAAAATAGATCAGGATCCTTTAAATAAGGAAAGAGTGTATATCTGTAATCAATTAGGATTAGGAGTCTTGA